>JARGXW010000780.1:0-61698 GCA_029204085.1 Mycena sp. CBHHK59/15
ACGCAAGCCGAAGCTGTAAACCACCGTTCGGGGCTTTTAGCTTCGAATGAACTTCAATCACACGGAAGGCTCGTCTTCGGCAGGTGCAAAATGGCTTGCGATATTAACATGCCGCGTCCAGTGTCCACTGTCCACTGTCCTGGCGCGTCTTACTGCAACTTGTTTCCAACTTCATCATGGAATTACGCACCTGGAAACGTCAGTCTTCTTGCAGAAAGTTCACCGGTCGACTGAGAGACCCAAGCGAGACGATATCGCTCCGAAGAAGTCGCCACGGTGGATCGGTATGTCCGCTCGACGGTCCTTGAAGGAACCTTGAAGAGGAAACGCTGGTAAAACGTCATAGTAAACCGCATGTCACCAAGAAAGTTTTCCATTACAAGGATGGTATATACATTGCTAAGTAGAAGACTCGGGAAAAGACGCACGTTGGCTGTGTCTTTCAGAAAGTTGTCCAGGAGAGATACACTGTTAATATAAGAGGCAGACATGATGAATCACGAACGCAAGGTTGGAGTTGATGTTTCAGCGACCTGCGCTGTCCAGGCCTCAATTTTGTCCATCGGGACCCTCGACCAAGCTTCGTGCGTCTATGGAAGTCATTGATGAGTGGCAAACGGGTCGAACTAGCGTCATACCTCGTCGACCTTGTACAGTATGCGGAGCGTCCGAGCCTCCAATTGGTCCGTCTCCTGAACGGTGTCTTGTAATCGAGACGCGAGATCCTCGTTCTCCGCCTCCAACTAGTACAAGGGTATAAATAGATGGAATAAAAAATCAAGAGGAAATTACCCGTGCTAACGAGTCGCGAAGTCTCTTCGCTTGCGCCTCAAGTATTGGAATCGTTCTTCCACAGACTGCCGACCGGGGATGCAGGTCTTCTTTCCACACGTTGGGCCCTATGTCCCCACTGGCCTTGCGCGATTTTGCTTCATTGACGATCCTGTCCAGAATATCGATATTCTTCTGGAGATCGTAGTCGTGGAATAACTTTTCGAGATCTCGCTGCAGAGAAGGGTGGGCCACAGGTAGAAGCAAAACACGGGGTGGCAGACCATATTCGCGCTCTCGATGTAGTCGGCGACCTGAGTGAATGTTTGCAGAGCGCCATCTTTGTCTTCCTCGACGTATTGAGGGAAACACTCAGCAAAGTCTTCGAATCTGGCGGATTGGTTTAATGGCTAATGCGCAAGGAAAGAGGCACTCACTTCCATTTGTGGGCAGACCGCTGGATGGCGAGTTCGAGTGCAGCGTGAAAGTAGTTCCAGCGCCGGCTGCCCCCAGCCTGGCTCCGCAAAGACATGAGGGGCGTCCGAGGCAGACGCGTGAACGCGTTTCGCAAAAGCGTGAAAGCGCGAACAGTGACAGTGATCGCTGTGACGACCACGCTGTCCCAACTCGGACAACCAGTAGTGCTCGACCTTATTACATAATCATCGGACTTTGAATCTTTCCCAGAGCTTTCGACGCTTCAAATGTCCCCGACCGCAGAAGTTAAGAAGCCAAATAATTTATACGTGCACTCTGAAGTGAAAAGTCTCTTCAGAATTTTTGTTCCACACATTTTTAGCCCGAAACGACATCTCGACCGTCTCACGTGGTCGGCCCACCAAGAATTCAGTATCGTAGTTATGACCTCTCCTCCCCAGAATTGGGTGGAGAACTTGCCAACTCTGGTGCCTTGAACGATAATTCACGACCAAATTGTGGAAAGACGCGTCGCAGCCTTCGTTTTCACATCCGAAAAATTTAAGATTACATAATAGGGCTGACCTCCAAACACATGCCCGAGGCAATCAACAGACTACAACATGCGAGGTACGAGTTCGTAGCGTCTGTCTATGAGAGTCTAGACAATCAGTGCACCGACCATGGACAACCCAACGCGCGATGAGGGAGAAGCGGGCGCCAATCCGCCAGTCCAGCGTGTCCGGAATCCTATTCCCCATTTCTTGTTCATTAGTTTCATGCTCTTCATCCTCACGAATCACAACGGTGATGAATTCCTAGCACGGCACCAATACCAAAACGCGTTGCGCACGCTAACATACCAGCACTCTAATTACACCGCCTGGATGAACGGCACGGAGTCGAACTTTACTGTTGTCTGTGCCACACCTGCTCCCTCATGGATCCTGACCTAATCTGAGAGGTAGCCTGGCCAAGACGCTACGGTCCCTCCCTTACTCCACTCATTCGACATTAGAGGTGGACTCCTGGATCCCCTTTTCTGGTCCTACTACTCAAATACGACCGGCACGTTTCACGGAGACGTCAAATTCCACAATATAACGCCACCGGCCCTCGCGAATGATACCGCAAACGAGTGGCTTCCTGCCGCCCAAAGCTATACGGCAGATGCTAACATGACGTCGGTCCTCGAAAAGACTGGCTCTTGGAATTGGTCTTCTTCCAACAAGGTCGCCCTTAGTGTCGTCGAGAAACGGCCTACGTTGACAAATACATCAGAGAGTATTGCGTTGATACATGTGCGTGCGGTTGTGTCAACGACCTGGTGCCTTGGACATTAACGTCATGAACTCCACAGGGCAAAATTGAGATCACGGACGAAAACACGTCCGAGGATCTGAGATTCGAATTCGAGGGCATCCATTTGACTTCCAATGGAACTATGTACGCGCTCGCAGAGCCGACTGGGTGAGTACGTCTGTCGTTCTTTTATCGCGCTCATCGAAAATGATGTACTAGACAACACGTCGACCTTCGCTTTCTTCCCTCAATCGTTCCAGCGGGTTTCAGAAATGAAACAGCACGGATAGTCGAGCCGGAGCTCGCCTCCCGCATCATCAAGCTGAAAAACCTCATTGACGCCGGCGTGATAGAACAAGAGTCAACTTTAGGTCTGTACTCTCGTGGTGTTCCCCGGCATCTTTCTTATATCTTGCTTTAGATGAGGCTCCAAAGACCGCCTGCCCTTTCTCGCTCTACATGGTTTTAGACCCGGTGAAGGTACCAGAGGCGCTTCTAAGGGAATTTGAGGAGGAAATACAGAGACCAGCCGGAATTTGGACTGTCTCTCCTCCACCGCTGTCGCTTAGTGGTATCCTGATGAGCAAAGAATGTGGAATCTTGTACGAGTTCCATGGGATCGACGGCGTTGGGTAAGTCGATTGCAGAATTTTCAAGCCTTCGAGTATCTGACCTGTCGTTTCTAGCCTGAGTTCCTTGTTCCGCAAGCTTACAGCATGTAATAAGTTCCAACGAACATCAGTGTTGTTGCTAATGATCGTCTAGATGCAGGAACGACTGCCATTGCATATCTTGTCATGCTAATTCTACTGATGCGCCAGATGCAACACAGCCGAACTCCGTCAGGCATCTCTCGGCTCTCTTTCTGGTCGTTCCTCGTCCAGTCCACTGTGGATTCGCTGTCTTTTGCGGGGCACACCGTTTTTGCTCTTGTCGCAGACGGCAAGCCATCACTTTCACTCATAGCTCCCGCATTTCTGGCATGCGTGATATTCGCAAACGAAGCGGTGTGTTCTTCCAGCCAATCTCAATATTTTGCGAAACATTGAACAACTTTTCAGCAATTCGCTATGCAGATTCAGCAATTCCAGGCACCAGAAGATTCTCCTACTCCCGTACCGACTACTCCTGCCGCTAATGGATCCCCTGCTCTTGTGGGCCCACAGACTGTTGCGGCCGCGCCTGCAACGACAACGACAACGACAACTCCCTCCCCAGTCCCTCAACCCACCACCTTGCCACCGCCTGCTGTTCAGGTCACCCCCGTCCCACCTCAGCCGTCCTTCCTTGCATTTTTCATCCAGCATCTGAGATCTGATCCCCAAACAAGACTGTGTAAGTACGCGCCGTTCGTAAAGACATCCTACTAAGATAGGGTTTGAACAGGGTTAATATTATTTGTGTTTTTGACTTTGATGGTCCACACCATTCTGTCTGCGACCCTGTCGATAATCTTTGTGGCCATCACATATTCGCTGTTCTGGCTGCCACAGATCATCAGATCGGCACGTCGAGGGCGCGGAAGCGGACTAACCAAGGAATACTTGGTTGGTACCACGATATGTCGGCTTTATATCGCTCTATGTGAGTGTTTATGTACTACTTCGTTCTTTTCAATTCTTGAGCGCCGTCTTAGACTTCTTGCTTTGCCCTAAGAACGTGCTCGATATCGAGCCTCGGCGTAAGCTTTCCTTCTCCCAGAATCACAGATTAATCAATTACTCCTTCAGCATGGTCATATTTTCTGGGTGCATTCGTCTGCCTCCAGATGATGGTTGTTATCCTCCAGGATACCGGCCTTGGTCCTACCTTCTTCCTTCCTCGGATGGTATGACCTTTGTACACTCAGCATGTTGTGGCACTGAACTCCTTCCCTCAGTACGCCGCCGTGAAAACATATGATTACCATCCTATCATGCCACTCCCTGATGACCCCGAGTCCCCTGACCAGACTTTCGGTGATTGTGCGATATGTATGGATACCATACACGTCGATCCTTCGTTGCGTCGGCGAGCAAAATCTTTCGACGACAAGACCGATTGGGAGAAGAGCTCCGGAAAGGCGGCAGGCAAACGAAAGGCAAGAGGTCGAACAGCGGGTGGCATACTGAATGCGGTACAAATGGGAGTGGGCAGTGCAACCGCCCGACAAAACTATAGTCTCGCGCCCTGTCATCATCTATTCGTGAGTTCATGTTCGGATCTGTCGGCAGTATGCTCACATCGCCGTCAGCATACGGACTGTCTGGAAAAGGTACTCGCGTTTTGTTATTTCCAACACCTGTGACTCTAACTATGTTCCCAGTGGCTGGCCATAAAGAACATATGCCCTCAATGTCGCCGGCCATTACCTCCTCTATGAAGAGTTGCTCTGTCCATCTATTGTACTCCATATATCGCATCAATGTACCCAACGCATCACCCCCTGGAATAATACAACCACTGCACAATAATACAACGAGAAGATGATCGCCTTAAGCCTTAGCGGCTTTCCGACAAGTGTCGCCACAATATTTAAGGTTGCCAACTCGTGGTCGTCGTCGGCATTGCTGGCCATTCCCCTTCAGTACGAGGCAACAACAGTGAGGGGAGACACGCACTGGGCACAACGGAGGCACTGGTTGAAATATCTGCACGTAAGCAGGCATCCCCACAGTAGAGAGATGTCCCAAAGCGAGGCTTCTTCCGACATTTCTGATGACCATTCAAGACATCGGTTGTCACCGTAGTAGTTGTTTATGCACGCACCTGACACTGAAGGACTGTCCTCAGCGGAGCTTTCGCCCCGCCCAGTCTCTCCCGGACTCGTTCGAGTGCTTGACCGAGTTCGTTGCAGCCTAGAAGGTCTGCGCCAACCCCCCAGAATGAGTCAGTCATCGAATCCTGCCGAGTCACGGTATTATCGCTGAGCGCGTTCGTACATATGAAGAACTACATACCTGATACAGTTCAGCATCACCTGTCAGAAGAAGTTCTTGTGAAGCAACGGATGCTGCGAGAACTTGAGAAATAAGGCTTCTTCCATCTGTCGATTCAGCACATCAACATTTAAATTGAAGAGACACATCTGCACCTTAGAAGTATTAATGGAAAACCAATCCGAACGAACAGAAGCCTTGTTGTGGTGAGCTATGCCGAACGCGGCCTCCGCTGAGGGTGCCGTTCGAATCTTTTCTGCAAGGTCAGGGCGATGATGAAACTACTCAGGCGCGGTTCAGCTGAGAGTGTGCACCTCAGAACAGCATGCGCGACCTTGAATGACTGGAAGAGATGCTGACAAGTCGGGTAAACGCTCCCCTGGTACATTACGGCGTGAAGAGAGAATTGGTTGAAATCAGCATGGGGTCCATTCTGGCCAAAGAGAATTTTGGTGGCTGCTTTCTTGGGCGAAGTCTTCACAGGCGTGGGCTCTTTCTTTTTCGCTGGTGCAATCTCTTTTTTCTTTGGCGCAGCGCGGGCAAAGGCTTGAGCCAGCGTGAGTTGCTGCATCGCAGATCAGGTTAACAGCAGGTCAGAGGTGCATGGGCAGATTAGTATCGCGTTGTTTGCGAATGATTGATTGATTCAGGGGCTTCTTTCGCCTCCAAGCGCCTAAAATGGCTATTTATCCAGTTGGTATGTACGTTTAATGGATCCCATTATTTTCATCGCGTCGTAAACATAGCGGAATCATTATAGTGGTACGTATCATGATATCGAGCCCCCTTGCTGAGAAGCGGTCGAACGTGAACCAGATGTTCCCCGTTTTCCAGCGGCACTGGCGTTGGCAGCGGCCACGACTCGTAAGAAGTTCCCGCTACTAGGCCGCTTCGCCAATGTCCTCTTCCCCCCGGCGGAAGCAGCGGCGCGATCTGCCCGTTTCAGAAATGGACTCGGTAGATTCTCCTCGTCGTTGAAGTCGTATTCTGGCGAGGATCGGGGCATGGGCAGGGTGCTCGCTCTTGCTGTCGGGGGCGGAGCAGGTTGTAAAGAGGTGGAGGCCAGATGAGGATGAGGGAGAGGTTTCGGCTTGTTCTTCGAAGGTGGCTGAGAAGATGCAGGTGCAGATGATGTCGTCGGCGATGAAAATGAATCAGAGCCGGAGGCCCCCATTCCAGTGGGATCCGATACAGAGGCGGGTAATGTCGGACGGCGATTGGAGGTGCGTATAGAGGGGCGGCGGAGTCGTGTCGGAGGAGCGGTCGCTGTGGATGTAGATGCCGATGCCTCAACGTTCGCCTCTCTGCGGCGACGTCTTTCTTTCTTCTCCTCAGTCCCCGATGCCTGCGAGGCCCATCTAACCGCCGCTGTCTCCGCCTGCCGCCCGCCCTCATCGTCAACTTCGCTCTCCGAGTCTACAGGAGTCTGGCGGCTGCCGGTCCCCAGATCCGCATCGTCGTCCACATCATCGAAATCGAACACCTGCGCGAAATTCAGCCCGACCTTGGGCGACGCGCCGACTTCGTCCTCGAACCTCCTGCTCAGGTCAAACATCCCCGCCAACTCCGCCGGGGATGGCGTTGCAAGGACCTCCCCTGTTGTGGTCAACACAACGCCTTTCATCGCAGATGGCTGGAAGATCAATTCTTTGAGTCTGTTGGTGGTGCGCGGGAGGGGCGTCGACAGTTGTGCTATTGCAGGGAAAGGGCTCGGGCTCCTGGTAGTTGTTTTCGGTGCGGGGCTAGCTGTGGGGGAAGCCTGGTGAACACGGGAGAGAATGTTTTGTACCTCGTCAAGAGGAGATCTATCTTTCTTGCCACCTTTGCGACAACTCAGCCCCATGTCTTTCCGCAGGAAAGGATCCTTACCTAAACTTTTCTCCTCCATGCACCTGACCTTCTCCTCCAGCAGGTCCTTCGCTGCGACCAGTCTCTCCTCTTCCTCTTGCAGCGCCGTCTCCCATCGCAACACCTCCACCTCCCTCTCCTCAAATGCCCGCTCCCTGACCTCGAGCTCCCCCTGTAGCACCGCGCGCAGCTCCGCCTCGCGTAGGCCCCACGCCCCCAAGACCTCCGCCTCCCGCCGCCGCACCGCCTCCATGATCTCCTCCTCCCGGCGCTGAATCGCGCGCCCCACCTCCTGCTCGCGCTTCAGCACCAGGTCGCGCAGCTCCTCCTCGCGGTGCTTCACCGCCGCGTGGATGACCTCTGCTGTGGGCTCCGCGTGTAGCTGCATTTGGGCGTGGTGCAGCTGAGACTGACACTCGTGGAGCTGCACCTGGAGGAGGTGAATTTGCGCGTCCTTCTGCTGCATCGCGTCGCTAATCTGCGACTCCTTCTCGTTCAACAGGGACTCGCGGTTGACGAGTTCGTGTTCTTTAGATGTCAAAGTAGCTTTGTGGGATTTGATCGTGTTCAGTCTGAAAGCGGGATGGTAAACGACGCTACGCGGGAGAAAAGAACCGGCGTACAACTTCTCCGTCTCAGAGACCTTGAACGCAAATTCCAGGCGTTCATGCTGCAGGAGTTGTGCCGCCGACGGACGCATTGCAGGCTAACAAGGGTCGTTGGTATATTAGAGTGTTGCGTGAAAGTAATACGAACGTTGAGATTTAGCATCGCTTTGATCACGCCGCCCAAAGCTTGGGAATAGCCGCGTGGAAGTGGCGGTATACGGGCGTTCCTGATTCACAGGACATCAGGCATATCGTCTGCAAGTGCAATAATAAACTCACCGTATGAAGACACTCAGCTCACTGTGGGTCTTGGCCTCGTGGAATGGCGGCTTCAATGCGCACAGTTCGTACATAAGGCATCCCAACGACCATATGTCGGATTTAGAGTCGTATGCCTTCTCCTGCATCAATTCCGGAGACATGTAGTACGGTGTCTACAGGTCATTCCATGAGCACATATCGAATGTGCGGAGGTAGTGTGCGCACCCCGACATAGGTATTCGCGAAGCTCGCTTGTGGAAGGGCTTTCGACAGACCGAAGTCCCCTAGCTTGACAGTATTGGATTCGTCCAGGAACACTAACGCGACAGAGCGCGTCAGAAGGCAGCACCAACCAAAAGGGCGTGCACGCACCATTGTCAGGCTTCAAATCGCGGTGCAGGATCTGCGCCCGCCGCTCCTTGCCGTCCAGCTCGCCCGCGTTCCCGGCGCTCCCCGTGCGTCCGTGGCCACCCGTGTTGTGGCAGTGGTTCAGCGCGAGCAGGATCTGCATGAAGTAGCCCCACACGGCGTCCTCGGGGATGGGCCGGTTCGCCTTCACGGCCTGCTTGATGACGGACGAAAGGTCGCCACCACCGCAGTATTCCATGAGAATGTAGAGAATTCCCGCGTCGCGGTCGACATAGCGGTCGTGGTAGCGCACGATGTGGTCGTGGTGCAGGTCTTTCAGGATGTTCCTGCATGAAAGATGAGTGACTGGCAGACATTAGGCAAGTTGGATCGGTGTACACTTCAGCAACAATTTGCTTCCTGTCCCGCTCGCTCATGCGCTCGAAATTCAATTCCTTGCGCGCGAATATCTGCGCAAGCGGTCAGCGGCGTATTTGCCACCTGAGTGTGCGGGTCTCACCAATCCGTCGGTCTTGCGGCGGACCTTCCTAATAATTCCAAAAGAGCCATTGCCTATCACGTCTAACGCTTCATAGAGCTCTAGAAAGTTGCTCGCCATGGTGGTGGACGGCTGGATAAGTTGAACTTGTGTCACGCCCAGTAACTCGCTATTGTGACAAATTATCAGGTGATCGTGACACTGCTGCGATCAATAAAGCGATGTTAACAGTGTGCCTCTCTCAACCATGCATTGGTTCTGTTTGAAGCACGCTGCGCGTCCGGCGACTCCATTGGAATTGGGACTCTGTGTCTAACAACGCTCTATCCTGTCGTCCATCAATTTGTAACGCACCAAATGACAGTCGCAGCTACTTGAAATGCGCGCGCATGTAAGTACTACGCGACGGCATACCTCTTATCATTCGTCCCTTCACTAACTCCCTGCCTCGCCTTGAGAAATCCCAGCGTATCGTGTCTAACCATATAACGGAACGTGTCTGTCGCATTCGTGGCGGCACCATAAATCGTCTGTGCGACGTCGTCCGCCGAAATGCCCCGTGCAGCGATCATGCATATGCCCCGGTACACCTCGCCCGTCTTCTGCATGAACTCCCCGTGCGCCGGCGCCGGCGCAAGGTCTATCGCGAGCGCGCGTGCGTTGAACTTTGTGGCCATGACGCTCTCGTTGGGAACGACGCTCTTCACAAAAACGTTGTGCGCCGCGAGTTCGAACGCCAGCGCCTCCGTGAACCCTTCGAACGCGAACTGGCACGCATTGTAGACAGAGATTATGGGCAGGCCGTAGAACCCGCCGCCAGAGCTGACGTTGATGATCCCCCCGCTTTGATTCGCACGGAATTGCAGCAGCATGGTGCGTTACGTCCATGAGGAAGTAGCGGAGTCAGCTGCATTTATCGCTGATAAGTATACGGGAACTTGTCAAAGAGGTTTAGATTGAACTGATCCTGGATCTGCTCCTGAGAGATCATCTCGAATATGCGGTTCTGGCCGTAGCTGGCGTTTTTCAGCAGGTCTATCTTGGTGCACTTGGCGATGGCTACATCGACGGCAGCTGTGATGCTATCCAACTATTGCAGGACGTAGCAGCAGCATGCGACTCGGCTCATTGAGCTGCTTTAGCTCGACGTCGTTGTCGGGAGAACGCATATTGTCGCCACGTTCCATCCTTTGGCGTGGAAGAATTTGGCGGATGCGGGTCCAATCTAGTCTCTCTTGACAGACTCCCTCGCTCGTTCCTCGTTCTGAAGTCTGTTAGTTACCGCGGTCTGATTACCGTTAGCTCGCCTTATTACGTAATGATGGGAGATGCTTGCGCAAACATTCAATATCCCGGACGCGTTCTGCACGCGTTTTGAGCTTTTTACCGTCTCTGAACCCTGAGTTATGATTTAAAAGCCATTCATACGGAAGAATAAGATTTTTGAGTTTTTTTCTAGTCCCCCAGGACCACACACGGGTCGCATCCCATCAAATGGAGCACAGTGATGGGCCATTGGTGGTTTTCAGGCGTTGAACTTGACCTCATGTAGAATAACATGTTCTAGAGTACTTTTTGTGACTTTATGAGGTATATCACATCCGAAATTTGCCTCCGAGAATCTTCTGTCGCGGGCAGCGCGTCCAAGTCGCGTCGTTGAGCGCTGCACGTGACTAATTACGCCTTCCTAAACGAGCGAGCTTACATAATAAGGGGACCTAACGGTTACTTGGGCGCGGTAACTAACAGACTAGGTCCAATCATAATGCCAGAGCTGGTGCTGGTGACAAAGACGGTGGGCATGTATATTTTGGATATGAATGCCTGATGCTTATTGTCTCTCATATCGAACTAGGCTCACACGCGTCCCTCCGGCAAGAAATGCATCGACGATTCGAGCACTGAGCAGAGGACGTTGTGCACGTGACCGCGCTGGGCCAAATTTGGGCCATGTTATTCCTGGAAGCGAACTGTTTGGCGAACTGTATGGTCATGTCATAGGACTTCGTTGTAATGACCTCTTGTCTGGGTGCACTGCAAGGTGCGCTGCCCATCCTCAACCCATTCCAACGCTTCCGCTCGCAGCCGACCCCGCCGTCACCTACACTGCCCATGGCGCCGCCTGTCGACAAACCCCTCGAGACGATTCATCCCGACAATCTGCCCGATGTCACCTCCGACCAGATGGCCCAGGGCCTCGTTTCCCTCGTCGACCACTCCCAGAAGCACCCCGACGTCAGCCAGGGCATCCACGCCAGTTCCCACACCATCTTCAACATCCCCTGGATCCACCGCCTCATCCCCGGCATAGAAAAGCTCGCTGCCGAGTACCACATCGGCAATTTCGTGGCCATCCGTGGGTCCAAGGAGCAGATATTCGAGGCCATGCCCATCTATGCGAGGTCTGCTCCCCCTCATGCACCTGCTCGGACGACACGGTTGACGACGACTCTCTAGAATCGGCATGCACCTCCTATTCTACGGTAGAGAGCAAATCAAGGTCCTCAAGTCCCAGACCATCGAGCATCTCCTCATGGAGCAGTCAATAAAGGTAGGAATTTTGTCCCTACCCATCGGCCATCTTGCTAACCCCTGATCACAGCAAGGAAAGGTCTACGACAGCCCCGAATCCACCGCCTCCATCCCGTCTTTCATCTCCACTTACTCACTCGATACCAAAGAGCTCCTGGAACCCGACATCACAAAGTATAGGACGTTCAACGAGTTTTTCTACCGAAAACTGCTCCCCGACGCGCGGCCCGTCGACAATGCCATGGACCCCCTCGCCATCTGCAGCGCGGCCGACTGCCGCCTCATGCTGTACCAGACCATGGACCTCGCGAAGGAGTTCTGGATCAAGGGCCGCCAGTTCACTATCCCGAACCTCCTCGGCGTCGCCCCCGCCTCCGACAAGGCGGTCGCGTTCGACGGCTCGAGCCTCGCGATCTTCCGCCTCGCGCCGCCTGACTACCACCGCTTCCACTCCCCGATCGACGCGACCGTCGGCGACATCGTGCACATACCGGGCCAGTACTACACGGTGAACCCGCAGGCGGTGAACGAGCCAGGCTTTGACGTGTTCACTGCGAACACGCGCTCGGTGTTGTACCTCACGCACGCGGCGACGGGCCTGCCCGTCGCGTTCGTTGCGATTGGCGCGCTGCTCGTGGGGAGCATCTCGTGGACGAACGGCGGGCAGAAGGGGGTCACGGTCAAGAAGGGCGAGGAACTGGGGTGCACATTGTCCGATTTTGCTTCCAGAGTCGTACCTGATCGTTAATCTAGCTATTTCGCGTATGGCGGAAGCACCATCGTCGCGCTGTTCCCCAAGGGGTTATTCAGTGAGTGTTCTGGCTTTTGTGTGTTTTCATTTTCTCATATGCTTCAGATTCGATGCGGACTTGGTAGCCAACTCTATGATGCCCATCGAGACACTAGTCAAAGTGTGTTGGTCAGGAGTCGCCTCGCCTATTGCTAACAACTACCTCCCACAGGTCGGCAACTCGCTTGGAAAGACTCCCGCCAAAGCGTAATTTATTCTGCTGTTTACTTTTTGTACTTTCTACTTGGACATGGGGACATGGGGTAGATTTACCGCCCTTGACGGATGTACATACAGGCTAGCAAATTAATTGGACTGCAGTAAAGTACTTGTTATCCTTTTTCATTTCCCGTTCCGAAAATGCACTATAAATCTATTTTACTTAGCGCCCGGGTTCCTATGGTAGCGGATGGCTCCGCCGCCACTCCGCGAGCATCTCCACGCTGATCATCTTGAGCCCCCAGTGGTCCGCGAACGCGCGACAGTCGTCGCGGCGTGCCATCGTGCCCTCCGCGTCGTCATTCACGAGCTCACACAGTACGCCCGCGGCCGGCAGCTCCGTGAGGCGGCACAGGTCCACGCCGCTCTCCGTGTGCCCGCGGCGCGTGAGAACGCCGCCGTCGACCGCGCGCAGCGGTACGAGGTGCCCTGGGCGCGAGAAGTCCGCCGCGACTGAGCCCGGCGACGCGAGTGCGCGGGCCGTGCGGCTCCGGTCGCCTGCGGAGATGCCTGTGGATACGCCTACGGAATGCGAGTTAGTCGGGCGTGCGGCCGGCGAGCAGACTGCGACATGCGCACGTACCGTACTTGTAGTCGACGGTGATCGTGTACGCGGTGCGGTGGCGTTCCTCGTTCTGCGGGACCATCAGCGGGAGCTCGAGCTGCGCGAGGCGCTCCCCGGGGAGCGCTATGCAGATGTAGCCACTGCAGGGGGGAGATTCATTCGTTAGCGTGGGTGTGGGGAGTACGGGGGTGCGGACGGCGGCGCGGCGCACCTGGTGTGCTTAATCATCCACGCCATCTTCTCGGTGGTGCAGAGCGCACCGGCGACGATGAGGTCACCCTCGTTCTCGCGTCCCTCATCATCCATGACGACGAGGAACTCGCCCGCAGCGAAGGCGGCGAGCGCGTCCTCCATCGGGTCAAACGCGAAGCGGGAGCGCGGCGGGGCGTCGCGGGCCTCGGTGGGGCGCCAGACGGCTTTGGAGGGGGCGCCGTTGAGGGCAGGGGCACCGTTGGGAGCGGAGGCGGGCATCGGAGTGACGGTGGCTGCTGGGAGACCGATGCAGCAAGTTATAGGGTGGTGTGGAACGAATTAGGAGAGCAGATGACTAGGTGCTGATTTGAATGCCGAAATCTCTTACCTTGTGATTACCAACTGGCTTATGCTTCACCACAGTCAGAGACGTCAGCGGCGACAGCCTGAGGAAAGCACGTCCAAATCTGGGCGCCTAGGGATCCGCGACGGAGAGGCTTCGTTTACGCACGCGTTCTTACTTCCTTATGGACCTCTAAACTTACTCCGACTATGAGTGGGCAACTGGGGCTAGACTGGACTCTGCGTGCTGAATTATCTTGCATTATCCGCGGGCTCGATACCGCTTCCTGCGTGCCTGTCCATCCAGCCGAGTCAACCGGAAGGAACCAACCCGACGAAGGATTTGCCTTTGCCGTCATCGAAGCCCTGGCGATCCTTTGCACTGAACATCTAGACGTCTTTCACAGTCCAGCGTCGGACATAGGCCGTGCATCGCAACTCACACTACAAAATCGTGCGGTGCGCAAATTTCGCCGAATACTCAACTGAGGACGAGAGAAGGTGGGGTACATAATGCAGTTGTCTACTACATTTTTGCTTTCACCCATAACCTAAAACATCTAAAGTTTCTTGGACGCAATGACTCAATCGTGGATCCTCCCGTACCCGAACGTTCACGCCGATGCTGGGTATTTTCGTGTTCCAGAATCGTGTTGTGAATGTAGCTGCCCAGCCCGGTCACTGTTCAGGCTATGCACCCTCTTTCACCCTGGCGTGACGTTGCGGCTGCATAACATACCACCGACTCCTTTGACACGTGTTCTACCCAGGAAACTTCCTCGCCAATCTCAGCTGCACACAACTCAGAAGCCCTACCACGCCCTGAAGCATGATTGAGGGCGGTTATATTGTCAAAGAGCTCCCCGGAAATTTAAGTAGCGGGGCCTGCCTAAAAACCCCCATCCTTTCTTTTCATCCCCCCCACCCAGTATGTCTACGCTTTTCCGCGACAGCCCCGAGTACGAGAGCCGGAAGCGTACTCCATTTTCTCCGACCAAGGTCAGTGCGCTCGCGGGACAACCGTGAGGCGGCCTCGTTGACGCGCAGCGCAGCTAACCCTCGCGGACGTGCGGTCACTCGTCCCTAAGCATTTGTACGAGAAAAATACGACCAAGGGCTTGTTCTACGTCGCTCGCGATGTGCTTTGTGCCCTCGTCGTCTACAAGCTCGGCTGGTGCATAGACTCGTCGGCTGGTGCTCTCGCGTCACCGTCGCTGGTCCGCGCCGCAGTCAAGTGGTCGCTCTGGCTCTGCTATTGGTACGCCCAAGGAATTATCCTTGCCGGCTGGTGGTGTATGGCCCACGAGGTACGGCGTCACTGCCCATTCCGCTTCATATCTTGACCCCGAGTAGGCAGGCCACGGCACGCTTTCGAACAGGATCTGGATCAACCATCTGGTCGGATTTTCTCTGCACTCGGTAAATTTCGGGGATCGTGAGATCAGCCTTGGTTCTAATCATGACAGTTCCTTCTCGCCCCGTTTTACGCCTGGAGAGTATCGCACAATGCACACCACAAAGCCGTCATGTCACTCGAACGCGACGAAAACTACGTCCGTAAGTCCGCCGCCACGGCAGATTTAACATTGCATATACATCAACTTTCCGGCAGCCCGCACACGCACGGACTACAACCTCCCCGCGGAATCCACCGCGCACCCATCAGACTACCACGAAATATTCGAGGACAGCCCTCTCTACACCCTACTGCGCCTGCTGTTTATGCAGCTCTTCGGCTGGCCGGTATACCTCTGCACGAACGCCATGGGCTCGCCCCGGCACCCACCCGGAACCAACGTGAGTTTCTCAAACACACCCTGCGAATCCTCGCAGGCCAACCGCCACATCAGCACTTCTTGCCGTCGTCCCCGATCTTCGCGCCGCGCCACCGCGCGTACGTACTCGCCTCGGACGCTGGCATTGGCGCTATGGCTGCCACCCTCTACCTCTGGACGCGACACGTCGGGTTCGTGAATTGTGTGAAGCTGTACTTCGTCCCCTATCTGGTGCGCACTGTATTTATGCGCCTTTCCGTGTTGCTCGCGCATGGGCTCACACAACGGGGCAGTGCGTGAATCACTGGATCGTGATGCTCACATATCTGCACCACTGCGACCCGACGGTGCCGTACTTCCGCAAGGCGCAGTGGTCGTTCCTCCGCGGGGCGATCTCGACGGTCGACCGGCCTCTGCTGGGTGTGTTGCTGCGCACTTCTGGATTTGCGGTGCCTTGCTTGATGTCTTTGCAGGATGGGCGGGGCGCTTCTTCCTCCACAATGTCTCCCACGACCATGTCAGTGGTCTCGTGCTCCATCACATTTCCATCGTACTATATGGATGCCCTTTCCAGGTCGCGCACCACTTGTTCTCCAACATCCCCTTCTGTGAGTGGATCTGACGCGACGTCCCGCGAGGCTAACAGCGCCGCAGACAACCAACCGATGGTCACAAAGCACATCAAGACCGTCCTGAAAGAGGACTACAACTACGATTCGACTGTGCGTCCCACACCGCCGTGTTTCAAGGTCGCACTTTGACCATACATACCCAGAACACATTCCGTGCCCTCTATCGCACGTTCACGCAGTGCTGCTTCATCGAAGATGATGGCGACATCGTGTTCTACAAAAACAAGGACGGAAATGCGGCCCGCGTCCTGGCCGCCGGCGCCCCACTCGACGCCCCGGTATGCATATATTTATCCGACCGGCGCCGGCGCATGCGCCCTGACCCAACCCACAGTCTCATCTCTAGCGTTCAGCAGCGGATCCAGCATCTCAAAGTTCCACGATCTGACATTGGATCTGTCGCCAGGTTCGCTGGGCGGGTACAGCGTCAGCGCGGCGACGGAGAGATATGTGTGGTACGGATCTTGTATATAATAAGTATTTCGTTTGTTGCGAAGAGTGGAAGGAGGAAAGGATGTCTATATCGAACCTGGGTCTTCGCCCGGCGCCTTGGCAATGCCGCCGAACTTGAACTGACATGAAGCAAGGAACTTCGCCTGCGCGTCGTGATCGACGAGCTCCGAGGCGTCCAGTATCTAGGACGACGGATGGTTCTCCATGGTGCGGAGAGTGATGTAGGATTTTACGAACCTTAAGTGCAGCACCACACCAAAAGCTGTAACACGCGTCTGGCGGCTTTTGTGTGCGCCCGCGGAAGCCGCCGCATGCATCTTGGTTGTGGATGAGCCAGTGTATCGTTTTCTTCCGCTGTTCAGGAGTCAAAGGAGAGGAGCCCTCCGTTCGAGGTGCTATGTGTAACGATGCGACAGCGATGTAAGTCGGACCGCCTGAGCACATCATGATGGTCAGATAACCGTGCAGGAGCTCCAGCTCATTTAGCCGAACCTGAGGCCTCGCAAAATGGCGCTTGGCCGTATGCCCCTTCGTATGTCTGCATTGTCTCAAAAATCAGCCAGCAGTGTCAATATTGAGACTAATGAAATGCCCTGACTCGGCAAGTCCCAATAAATGTGCTCGCGCGTTCTATATCTATTCCAGACCAGTCGCCCAACATATCAGAAATGCAAAATGCACAATATAAAGTGCGCAGATCTGTCTCTCCATTCCGGGGAACGATGGAAAAACTTGTGTGAGGATGAGCATCGAGTGCCTTGGGATACTGGCAAGAGATCCTACCTTCCATCGCTTAGTTGACAAGCGCGGATAAATTTGATGAGGCCAGGACGATCTAGTTTCGTGAAATCGTCGCGGAGAATCGCGAGTGTCAACAGGGCAGTGTAGGTCATGACCAGGTGGGGGCCGTCATAATCCGAATACGGGTTCTGGAAGAGAATGAGAAATAATAGAGGAAAGAGCTGGGTCGAATAACCGGTGCGCCGGTCGACGACGCTGGTGTCGCAAATGGACTGGGCCTGAATCCAGTGCCATCGGGTCCTTCTAGAAACCAAGTCAGGGATATTTCCGCCAGATGCACCGGGGACAATCGAGACCTGTTTGCTGCATCCATATCCATTCGCACCACGATGCACGATCCGATTCCGATGTCTTGGTTTGGAGCATCCCAAGAAGATCAAGAGCACCGATGCAGTAGAAGCCAACCGCGAGCCTGCTCGCCCAGATGAGAAATCGCAGGAGAAGCAGATATGTGGCGCGTGCCGTGAGGAATCTGTTTCAACTTGAGACCCTGGAAGGCCAGAGAGACAACGATTGACATGGCCGGCGTGGCCCGACCTCAAGAAAGGAGGTAGAGAACTTTCCATGTCAGACGGAGGGGCTTCACAAGGTCGTTGGTGCGAAACCAAGTGGTCAGGGAAGATAGTGTAGCCAATTTGGATTTGAAGTTCAAAAGAAGTCAAAGCTGTATTGCGATCATCCTTTTGCGGAATCTCGGGCCAGTAAGCAGCGTGACCAGTTGCTTCTTCACTCACGTGGCTGAGCTAATCACATTCGTTGCGAAGTGGTTTAATTTTTGTCTGATGTAAGTTCCTTGAGTACATGTCTTCTCAAGTTTTCAGTACAAAGTCTGGTTCATGAGACTACATGAGGTAGTATAATCACAAGCTCCAGTAGTACACATTGGCTGGGATGACAGTTGATGGAAAATTATTATAGTACAGTGCAGTTGGAGAGAACATACTTGAACCAGCATCAACTTAAAGGAAGGAGCAATGTTAAGTCGCTTTCTGCGACTTCTGTGTAGTAAATGGGACCCAAAAATCTATCAAAAAAGAGTAAAAGCAAACGGGCCTAACCGGGAATTGAACCCGGGACCTCTGTCTTGAGGGCATGGGACTCGCTTACAACCCACACGTGCAGGGGCCCCTGCTTTGCAGTCATAGAATGGTCTGATCAACCCCGTGATCGCTCTGGCGGGCGGCGACACGTTGTCGCATGACGTCACCCAAACAAGTGTTTGTCATCCGCACGTGCCCACCCGACATGATCCCGTGATCGCTCTTTGAGGGCTCTGCAGGGGCCCCCCAATGCCCATCCCCTTGAGTTGATCCCGTGATCACTCTTTCTGAGGGGGTCCCCATGGCACCTTGGCCCAGACCACAGGCCTCAGCCCCTCAGGGCCACCAGCCCTCCATTATACCTGTGTATTGTAGATTTCATGAAAAGTTGATGCAGGCAAAAAATTTGTGAGCAGTCTCAAGGTTTTTGGAAATGGCCGTAACCGGGGAACCAAAAGGGGTTCCAGTGTGCGATGCGCTCACGTGACAGCATCGCGTCGCGTCGCTTAAATGTCGAGCGTTTGTTGACTGTCACACCTGTGGCTAGTTCTGTCCCAACCCTGTCCTGGCCACCCCGTAGCTCAAGCGCCTCCACCCGCAGATGGGCCTTGGCGTTCAGTTCTGTCAGGTCCTCTTCACAATGACCAGGACGTTCCGAGCTTACGGCGGCCTATCGTCTGGATGATCTGTCTCTGCGGTGTTGCTCAAGCGCCTCCACCCACAGATGGGCCTTGGCGTTTAGTTCTGTCAGGTCCTCTTCACAATGACCAGGACGTTCCGAGCTTCACTGCCGAGTAGACCACCCTTGACCATCTTGGGCCCACTCACCTCCCAAAAAGACGTGTGCGTTGAGCATCACGATGTCTTCATGATCATCTATTGGCGAGCACGTAGCGAAAAGACTGAAAAAACCGATCTGGTCTTCGAGGCGGGCTGGCGAATCGCTCCGTAGGTCACCAGAATGGAGTCCGAGCTACCCCGACATGGCCTATGGCCCAAAGATGACTAATCCATCCGAAGCTACCGCCAAACACGGACCATCGATATCGCCTTGCCGTATTTCAACCTGAATCAAAATCAGGTCCTCGGTTCGATCTGTCTCATCTTCCATATACTCCAGTTCTCTTATTCTGCACAGGTCAAGAATTTTCCGACGTCATCATGAAGCGTTATGGTATGTCCACAACCTTGAAGGATGGATCCGCATCTACAGATTTCGTGAGTTGGCCAGCATCATCTCCATGCGTATGTCCCTGATGACAGTTGTTCCAAGGGCAATGTCTCGTATGGTACGTACATCTGCAACTCGCAATTTAATTCTGATTGAATTTATATTCCGACCGAAGCCCTGCCCGCCCTTCATCCGGGGTTTGGTGATTTTTATTCATCTATCAGACAATGATCTCCGTCTCATGCGTTCGGAAGCCATTCCCACTGAACCTAACGGAGGTAATCACACAATCGGTTTCACCAGAGCGGCAGCGTCAGAGGAAGCCCATGCCGCGACCATGCTTGTGACCAGAGGTCTTGCCCACACAGGATTCCGAGCATTACGCGACGACGACTTTTTCGAACAGGTGCGTTTTTCGCGGCCTTACGCCAACACGCGTTGATTGTTGAACACATCAGGTCAAAAAATCATTCAAATCATGAAGGGAATCTCAAAACATCTGCCAATTATTTCTTAAGTATCCGTAAATATTCTCTGGGTTAGGTGGATGTGACCTGTATGGGATTAGGTTTTTCTTCGGGCAGGCGAATCAGACGAGATGGAAATAAACAAAATCTAGGGATCCCATCCAAAAGCGGTTTACGCATGTATAAGATAAATCCCCAGTCAGATATCATCAATGACTTGGAGAGGGTTGCGGCGAAGGGTTTGCCTTCTCCTTCTCCTGTTCTTGCCGAAGCATCTGCTCCCGACGTGCTTTCGCAGCTCGTGTCGAGGTTTGCTTTGATTTGGGCGCAGCCGCCTCTGCGACCATTCTGTGTCGATGCGTCAGCGAAAGAACATAGGGGGAATCCGACGTTACCTCTCGAGTTCCCGGCGCTCTTCATCAGACTCGTCAGGCACTGTGGATTTGAAAATCGCGCCGGTGATGAGGAGGCCCTGGATGAGAACCATCATTATACTATATAAACGCGCAAAGAATTGACGACTGACTTTGGCCCGAGTGTACAGGACAATGTCTGATACCTCCGGATCTTTGAGGACGTTATCGACCACCTGGATCGAGAGTGAGACTCGTGATTGGTCAAGGACGATCTGATCCTCACTTCTCGCAGAACTTGGACAACCTCCAGACGTGCTCCTCGCCATGAGGCGAGCATTATCTAGAACAAAGATGATGAGACGGATGATCTCGTGGAGGGTCTTGCAACTACCTTGCCGGTCACGTCCATTTCTAGCGCCCTGAGCTCCTCTTCTCCTAGCTCTCCTTTGGCCTACTGTTTCTCCATTTCCTACCAGCTGTATGTCAGCCGAGATTATAGTGATGGAAGCAGGCAGGGAAGAACGTGCCAGCATCAGATCTCGAACACTCAGACTTCATACAGTCAATTCAAGAAATCGTAAATGTGTATTGAAAACGTACGCGCTTCCAATTACACCAAACACGTCCTTGACGAGGTCACTTTTCTCTTTCAGGCGGGAAAAGAATCCGGGACTAGCGGGAAACATCAGCTACTCGACGGACCTTCCGACCAATAAAAGACGCGCACATGCCCAGAAACTTCTTCGACTTCATGAACGAGCTTGCCTTCATCATGTAGACATTTCCGATGGCGTGTAGCAGCTAACTCGCTGGTTCCTCAGGCTGAGCAAGCCAGAATGGCAAGCACGCACCTCAACTCCGAAACTCTCCAACTTCAGGTCATCAGCCTCTCGTTTCATCTTCTTCTCGAATGCTGCAGTCTCGGGATCTTCCTTGTCCCCAGGATGCTTGGCCTCGACAAACGGACGCAGTCGCTCAATCATTTTCGATGTCAGCATCACCACCCTTTCCTCCATGACCCTTCGTCGCTCCTTCTCCTGCTCACGGAGTTTCTCTCTTTGCTCAGGCGTCATTTTGTTACGCTTCTTGTCTTTGTGGTCTTTACTACTTGCCAAAGGCGCATCTGCCTCTGAATGCATAGTGATGCTCGAGGGCGCTTGCGACCTATGGCTCGGTGGGAGGGGGATGCCGGCGGCGTAGTTTTGACGCCAGTCGGTGTACCGGGGCCCGACGCTAATGTAGAAGGGGCGCTACCGCCGCCCTTGATGGGAGTCGACGTCCCTTCGTTCATGGCCTTCTCCATTTCGAGTTTTTCCTCGTCCGTCATCATCGTTGTGGCTGTAGCCGTCATGTCTTTCATAATTGAGATTTCACCGATCTGCGCCGCTGTAAGCCTGCGAGAGCACCACAACTGGATAGACTCACATATTCCACAAATCTTTCTCCACCAAAGACGTTTGCGAAGAAACCAGCGGCGTCCTCCATGTTCATCCCGGCCTCCTGGTCCACCATCGATTTTCCATTCTTGTCGTACACCGCGCGGAGGTTCTAAATCCCATTCAGAGTCCCGAGGTGCATTCAATCAGCATGAGGCTCACAGAATCAGATAGGACCTGGTAGGCCTTACTGTGTGGAAAGCGCGCTCAATTTGTCGACATGCCGAATTTGAAGAAACCGTGGACTGACCTGATGTCCTTGAACTGTTCCAAAACAACATTAGAAACAGTCAAGATCTGGTAGAAGCAAACGAATCCACCTTCTCTTCGGCGTCTGCTGATTTATTCTTATCCGGGTGGTACTAGAATTATGTGGCTGTAGGTCCATGTACGCATATTCGGGCGAACCAGGATAGCACACCTTCATAGCTTGTTTGCGGTACGCCTTTTTCAGCTCCATATCGTCCGCATCGACAGCCACGCCTAGCTACGGTGGCGTTGTGTTTCAGATGTGATACTACATAGGTGACTATTGGCGCACCAGGTCATAATATTCCGTTTCCACTGGGCCATAGCATACAAGGTCATGAAGGGGTTTCGAGATTACTGGATAGAGATGGTGGGTAGTACTAGTACAGTGGGCTAGTGGAGGCAAGACTAGACTAAGACAAGGGAAACTCAGAGTGTGTTCCTCCTCCGGAGGAGGAACAGCGATTCAGTTTCGATGAATCGAAACTCGATTCATGATGGAAACACGGCTCAGAATTGCGTCAGAATCGATGTGTGATTCGAACATGATTCGACCGTGAATCGGAGCTGATTCGTCCACTCTGACTTCCCCTAATGCCTCCGTCCCTAAGAAAAGCTCCCGCGGAACACAAAATTACCTGAAATGGTAGATCCACGACTTTCTTCATTTCGACCTACCGTCGTTATCTGATGCCCTCTCTCACTCGTGCATGGACGCCTCGGCTGCAACCCTTGAAGGACGACCTTGAACTCTGCAACAAGGAGCCGTTAATATCCATCTTCATCTCTAACCTTAAATCTCAAAGTACTCGGCGCTCCTCTGCTCTGATTCTGGCTGAGGTTACCTCGAAACTCCATCCCAAAGTCTGGGTAAGCTGTCATTTCAGTTGCCCAGATATATCTGCAATGAGTCCATATGCCAGGCTGAAATAATAGACGACTGGATCTCCTACTGTCTTGGTGGCGAAATTTGCACCGATGCTTTAATGACAACAGAAATCACTCATCGCCTATTTGTTGAGGTCCTCTGGCTACGCTATCAGCATCAGGGTGAGAAAGCAAGTGAGAGGGAGGCAGAGCAATTGCTTTTGAAAGCTCAGGTGAAAAGCTTCCAGTCCTATGTACGTGCCCATAGTCCTCGTACTATATGTCAAACTCTAATTGTTCACAGAGCGCCCCAGCAACCGAGTTCTCATTACTGGAAGATTTGGACTTGAGGGAGGATCTCGACACTGTATCCAAGCCTGATTGGCATCTGCCTCAGCCCTGCGCTTCCCAGGATGGGGACTATGTGGAGGACGAGGAACCTGAGGAGGGCTCACCACCGGTATTCATCCAGGAGGACATCCTCCCGTACCCACATGCCCTTCCCTCAGCTGGAACTCCTGCTGGTGGGATGCCCCAGGATCTCTCACATTGGTATCTCCGCATTCACGAGTTCTTCCGTTCGCCAGAGGACTGGTCTGTGCGTGGTTCTTCCTCTTCATTTCTGCTCATTGTTCTGAAGCATCCTCATAGGATCAGCCCCGTGGTAGTACCTGGTTCCAGCCCCGGAGTTGCGCTGCAGTTGTAACAGACCTTGTTCATATGCGTGCACTGGGAGAGTCGGTGTACCGATCCAAGTCTTTTATTCCACAGTTACAGGCATGTAGTCTTGTCGCTCTACATAGCCTATCTCACCATCGTCTAGGCATCTGGCCTTGGTAGGCGTATGCAGCTGATTTGCCAGCCGGGGAATCTGGTGGAAACATCACACCCCGACGTGGAGCTGAGCTTCAGATTTCACAACTGGAGAATGAGTTACGGGGAACTGATCTGCCGATGGATATCTCCCACAATTCAGCCGGCAGCTAAACTGGCAAGTGGACCTTCAGCTTTCAATTATTCGCTAACCCCATACTTGTGCAGGAGCTCGCTGCCAAGCAACCTGGCCACCCATTCTCTGTAAATAAATTCCTCATATTCTTCAGCTCTCATCCTCGGATGCACCCTTGGCGCTCCAACCCAATGGCCGCATTCTTATTCCTAACCCTATATACGTTTCGAGTCAACTGGGAGATATGGCTTGGTCCTTGCCTCTCAGCGCTGGGACATGACGTGAGTTTTTATTGTCATTGCTTGCTTACTGGAACACTGATCGTGTGAACTTAGACCAACGGGTGGAAATTGCCCACCGTTTATCGCACTCTGATGCGGGACCCTGTCATGCAGCATCCTGCAGAAAACCCCGATTTTGTGGATAATCTTGAACCCAAACTTCGGACAGTTATTCTGCAGACAGCTTGGCATCATGATCTTCTCAAATCAGTTAAAAAAGAGGTCTTCAGACCTACGAGTATTGCCGAGACCTACAACCCAGACAACGATCCACGTTCAATCCTCGAAACCTCCACCGATGACCATGTAACGTCAGATGCTGCAACTTCCTCTGCGGTGGGTGGCTCTGCCTTTCCAACAACATCACAGATACTCCATACCCGTCGCAAACTCAAAGTCAAAGGACTCACTCCAGCCACAATCTCAGTTCCCAAGACCAGCCCAGGTTCACGCCGGAATCAGCGCAAAAAGGAGCGAAAGCGAGTAGCTGCACTCGAGAAGGGCACAGCCTTGGGTATCACCCCTCCTACGCAGTCCAGACCTGTGGCCCGTCCCAAGGGATGCCGCCGCTGTCGGAACCAGCCGCCTGAGAAGCGCTGCATTCGGGTGATGCACGTTGAGGAGAATCTAGAGGCTAGTGACTATGTGGGGTGTGCTTTCACCTGCGCCCCTGAAGGTGACCGACTAAAGCCTAAGCCTCGGGTACGCTTTTTTTTTTTGAAAAGCGCCTGTGACTGAAATTTATAATTTTAGCCCAGACGTGTACACCAAAAATCTGAACCTGCTCACAAGCAAAAACCTGTCCGATATGTTGACCCTGTGAAGGACCTCAACTTTCAAGTCGTTGGGTTCCGCGAGGACGTCTACAAGAATTGCGGTCAAGACATTGTCAGATTCATACATCGACGATCTGATGGAGCTGAAGTTCAGGCAAGTTTGACAATGTTACTGTTGCTCCAAAGGTGAACCTTCATGTAGGTTGGAGGTGTAAGATTCAAGACCTTTAGCTCCGAGACTCTCCAAATATTACAAGAACACCATCGTCTTATTCGAGTCAGAGCTATCCGCCGGCGATCTGACATGGAGGCCTGGGCATATGGCACCATGACCGCTGCAGGCTCCCGTATGCCCATGGGTGGCCGCAAGGGGGATGGTTACGCTCCATATGCTTGCCACAGAGGTGACTCTGTGGATGACATTAAGGCTCTTTTCAGACAGGCAGTTGTAAGTGTCGCTTAATAGGGATCCTGGACTTGTATTAATCTGTGGCAGGATTCTGATATCCTCATCGCTGCTGCCCAAACTATATACCCAGGCATCAAGCGTGAAGTGCGCGATATCACCGAGCTCTCTGAAGCCAATCGCTTGGGAAGCTTTGCAGTGACCAGTTTTTATTGCACAAATTACATCAACGTCATTCACTCAGAAAAAGATGCTAAACTCGAAGATTTACAGGCAGACGAGGAGCGTATCAAGAAGGAAGAGGAGGCTGTGCTGAAGAAAGAAGATGGGCTGAAGGCTGAAGACGATGAAGAAGAGCCCGATGAGGACAAGGACTACGAGGCCTATGAGAACCACTACGAAGACACCACCTTGCAGCTGAATAGTCCACACCCTGCAGCCATACCCGCCAACCTCTACCCTTGTGTTCAGACGGAAAAGAAGAACTGTTCGGAATATGATTATGGGTTTGTGATGGTTCGCTGGCGCATTGTCATCCTGACAGAAGAAAATGCCGTCTGGTGAGTTTTGGTCTCATGTGACATTTTCCATTGCTGATACTTGAGGATGCAGGGTCTTCCACGGTGGGCATGAACATGGGACCGCAATGCCCAGTCAAAGTGCTGTAAATAAAGGGGCCATGTCCCTAGGAACGCATGATGACAACCGGAAGAAGGACATCAACCGGGCTAGACAGTGTGCACGTATCCGGCATGGATATAATTTACGCCCACTTCTTTGAGGGTTGGAACCATGGCAAGGGAATGAGTCAAATATACTGTATTGGCTGAATCGATGCTGTATTGTATTAAAAACACAATATTACATACATTGCGCCAAATGTACGCTACAGATACTACGCTACAGATACTACGGTCAATTGTAAATTTAGACCCATACAACACGATATATATCCATAACTCCTCCCGATGCTCAGCCTCGAGCCGGAGGGGCGCACAAGTGCGGGCGAGCTGGTAAAGCACGCGTGGCTCGCGGACGTGCCGGATCTGGATCTGGAGAGCGCGGCGTTCGACGCGGGGCACGAGGCGGATGCGATGCAGCCCGTGGACGATGCGCCGACGGGCGGGGCTGGAGGCCCGATTATGATGAATTCGATGGCCTCTGGCGCAGGCGAGGAGACCCCGTCTGCAGGTGTGCGGCCTGGAGGCTAGTCCCTTCCGACGGTAGCGGACCCATGGGGTGAGCCCGGCTGAGACTAGCAGCCCCCATCCGATTTACATGCTACAACTCAACCATGTTTCCGTATCGTTACCTATATATTAGTCGCGCGGAGGAGCATAAGTATTGGCGGTATAGCCACCTTCACTTTGTTCGAGATCACTTCAACAAGATTTCGAAGCAATTACAGTTTCTCGCGCTTTTGAATTTGGCGGAGGACGTTCGTTCATCGGGGCTTGCACGAGGAGGCGACGAGCAGTTTGTAGCTGAAAAACGATGGTGCAGGTAGGATTAAGTGGCTGGTCGCCATTCAAGCCATGCGGGTCTCAAAAATTATTAATGCCCTGCTAGTCACAAAACGGCTCGAAAATATGCAAAAAGAAGTCAAAAACACGAGTTTAAGGGCATGGACGTACAGGGGTTTGAACCCTGGACCACAAATAAAGATGTTACTCAAAACAGTGGGGGAAAATAAACAATGTGCATGAACATCGAGACAAAACAACGACTAAAAAAGTTGGACGCACAGGGGTTTGAACCCTGGACCGCATACAAAGATGGGCATAAAGTGTCGTGGGATTCCACCGACACCCAATATCATTTGGAACCACGGTCTGAAGGTCATCTGACTTTCGTGATTGGATACCATCGCACTGTCCAAGAGGCGAAGCGCAAAGCTGCTTTGTCGTGCAAAACCTGGTCCGAACAGCCTGGGTCAAAGCTGTCCTGACCCGTCCCACGCGACCCGAACCTCGAACATTATTACTAACCGGCGTATGACAAACTTTGCCGAGCTGAGATCGATGGGCATTCGCGCCATCAATAGGCATTCGGACGATGGCCTCCATTTTCAGTCACCGGTGACTGTTACATCGGCGCGGCCCCTTCCTATAATGGCAAGGCGATGGTTCTGTTTGCAAAAACAAACACCTACACGGTCACTGCACCGGTGCGGAGGTCCTCCGTGGATATTCTGTTCGAGGAAGAACCTCCGCCCAGTGATCTGACATGGCATATCACGCGTTGCAGAATAAGCGCATGACTCAAGAGGTACTTCGATTATGTCAGCTGATGGCTCAGCCGATGATGGCCGATACTTGCTCATTTCATTCTCATTTTTTAACAAGTAGTTAAAATACGGGTGGCTATCCGGTAAGAAGATTTCTTAGCGATCGCTTAATTCGCCATTCTAAGGTTTTATTCGTTTCTCCATACGGATATCAATATCTATAACATGCGTGTAGCCACTAACAATGAGTGCGTAGAGTGAGATTGCCAGAATGAAAGTATGTATAACCGACGAGGAGAAGTGAGTGCGTAGAGTGAGATTGATAGAATGAAGGTATGACGAGGAGAAGTGAGACGTAGAGTGAGATTGATAGGTGTGTATAACCGACAAGACGAGACTGGTTTTGCGCCGACTTTGAATAGAAGGCCGCTCCCATTCTCAGGCAGGAGACAGCTGGTTGGTGGACGCTGTGAGCGGGTTGCCTGGCCAGGTATCGTACGCAATCGGATTGCTCCATCCAGTTTCTTCCTTCTCGCGGAACATGCGGCGATCGCACTTGGAGGACGCGCGCAAAGTCCTAAAGTGTTCGGCGATGTGTGGAAATACCCGCCCGCAGCAGTAGCACATATGGGGCTGTGAATGACGGGTTAGCAGGCGGGGCAGGAGGCGGGGGGGCCACGACTGACCTTGGGAGCGGGCGCGATCGGGGCTCGGGTGCCGCGCGGGCGTTTGGCCATTAAGCGCTAGAGAGGGCCTCAGCGAGCGAGCACCAGATGATAAGGAAACATACATCGGGATCCAGCGCGGGCGCCTTGAGCAACCATTCAGCGTAGTCGACTATGGCGCCAAAGCGGTCCGCAGAGATGCTTGGGTTGCGAATCCGGAATTTAGTGGTCTTGCACCCACAATCAGGATGCTCAAAGTGGTCCCGGATGTCTGCAAACTGGATCTTGCAGTCTACACACCGGTGGTGGCGCTCGCCTTTGGGTCCATTGGCGGCGTGCGCGGCCGGGACATATCCCTGGGGAAAGAGAACAATCAGCGTGACGGCAGCAGTAGGGGAAATGGCGGGACTGACGACGGGGTATTCAAACCTGACCAGCTCGGCTTGCTTGACTTTGTCCACGTAGAGCTGGTACGTCCGTTTCTTCCCGCATACGCTCGTTGGCCCGACCTTCAAGAGATGCTTCTCGATGTTGGCGAGTCGGGACTTGCATCCGCGGCAGTACGCCTCCGATGGGGATGGTGTGAAACTGCTTGCGGGGTACTTTGGCTCCCTTTCGAATGGGGTCATATCGAGGTTCGGCGCAATAGGGACAGCAGTCGAGATCGTAAAATGCGCCTGTATAAGCGACACATGTATTGACGCACATGTCCCGAGCCACGGAGTCAACGCCACTGAGTTCGGTTACCAGTTTTTTGACGGCATAGTACGACATAATCGGATCATGGGGGTGTCGACGGAGGATGGCCGTTCGAAGAGCATTATATGTATCAAGGGATGCGTTTGTGATAGACAAGAAAATATCAACAGAGAGTCGTTCATCCGGATCAAGTACAGGAGAATTTGTTAGCGGGTTTCGCAGCCGGTGAATCACGTCTGGATCTAGGGCCTCACGTTCGTCATCAAGGCTGGCCGTCCGAAGTCCTTCAATGAATTTGTTCGTGATTTGGAATTCATGAATTGATGACTGGTAACCTTCAGATGGTAGTTCGAGAGGCCGGTCAGTCGGGGAAGGCGGACGTGCGTGATCAAGAGGGGAGGGTGGGCGTGTGGGGCCTCTGTCCATGTCGGCCCGGGGAGGATCAATGTCGGCGGGTGAGGGTACATTGCGAGAGTTCTCTCCAGTGAGCGAAGAACGTCACCGAAAAAGTCATGTGACCCAACCAGTCTCTTCGCCTCATCCAAATGAATATGCCTGAACTCGACAAGAAAGAGATGCAGACCCGTGCCCTGCAAGAATTTGAAGATGCACAAGAAAATTTGACTGCCGCAATGGAGGGATCCAGCCCCGCTACACATCAGTTTCGCCAACAAGTGTACCAAGCCTCCTCATTGTTCCACGAGGCGACTGCAAAACGTCTTCCCGCAGCTCCCCCTCCACTCGGCGACCGTATCGAGGGAAAGCGTCAGGCGCAGAAGAAGCGTGCTCAGGTTTGACCCAATTATGGTTGTCAAACGGAGCACAAACTCATCGAGAACAGAGGGACCCAGATGAGCAGAGAATCAGGCAGTCTAATTTACGAATCAGTGGCATTTTGCGAACAGCCTGTCAGTACCCACTCACTGCTGCTGAGTTTATCGCGGAAATCCAGCGGCCGTTCAGCGGGACCCTTGCGGAGAAGGAGGACCATGCATTTGGTCGGCTGTTGCGCGGCTATCAGGGCCTTGAGGACGGCTCAGAGTCTGACAAGGCACGAGTAAGTGGCAAGCTGCGTTTTCCACTGCCTGAGATCTCACTCGGTAACAGAGCCTCTTGCTCGGAACTCTATTCACCCAATTGCCGGGGACAAGTCTCGACACCAAACTTGGTTATTATCAAGAAGCAAGCCAATTCCAATCTGTAAAACGCGCCGTCCAGCGTTTCAAGGCATGTCCACCCCACTCCAAATGATCTTCCCCGGTGCTGAGAAACGCACAGGTAATTGATCGAAACGAGCAAGCTGCTCATGCAGACAGTTTTGCGCACCATGTCCTCCAACTCACATGTGCGCTCGAGTTTGCCTGCGAGTGGAGGAGTCTGAAGAAGGGGGAGAAGACCACATTTTATCGAACAATGTTCGCAGAGCTGCCAGAGTATAAGGACCAATTCGCAAACTTGACTGGAGACAACATAAAAGAGCTACTAAAGACGACGTACAAGGACAGGTTCGAGACCTGGCAGAATCAGGCACGGCACACGGTGACGGCAAGGAATCGTTTGCTTGAGTTGTATGAATGGGTGAGTACACTTTTATTTTCAACAGTTGTTAATCACTCATGTTATCCAATCGCCGACCAGTTTGGGCCAAATCTACTCCTGGACCCCTTCTGGTCGGTCGACTCGCTGGATCCCCGGCACCGATCCAAGAATTTTGCAACTGTCTATAAACTTCTCCTAGGAAGCATTCCTCACGACCCCGAGCAAGAGAACATCCCGATTACAGAATCCAGATATGACGACAGCTACAACGCTCTCATGGCAGCGACCCTTGCCCTCGATGAACAGCTCGTGGACCATATTGTTTCATTTGTTGACCATGTGCCAGACTATGCCAGGGAAGGAGGCCCCACAGATCAGGGCAATAGGGCCGACACTCCGCAGTGATGTGTTTTCTAGTTGTCTGCCGCGGTGGTGGGTTATCTTGAAGATGTTCATAACTACAATATGCTGTGACACATAATGACCGCTCTTGTTCCATACAATGTTTGATACTGCTAGAAAGTTTGTGCCAAAAAATAGAAGCTTGACCAACTTGTTGCACCAGTGACCCATGTTGTACAGCAGTCTCTTCCGGGTCAATGGAAGGTGGCGAACCACATATCACCAGGAATTACATTATTCCTACATTATTTGTGTCAAATTTCACTAAGGCCGAAAGGGGGCCGACTCTGCAAAAATTCTTCGACAGCTCATTCCAGTCGCCTTTTTCCACCCCTCACCAACGGCACTATGGGCACTGCCCACTGTTGTTGTCATCTGTTTGTTTGTGTTTCATTATCATGGCTCTCTGCCAAAATTACACCTGTTTATAAAATCGCTTGGGACATCAGTGTGTGACTTCCCGTAACATTTAAATAATCTGGCACAATTTCTGAGCTTGTTTGAGGGTGCCAGTGATGTGATCAAGGCCCGGATATTCAGGCCGCTCATGTTTCCCACAAGCAAGTATTATAATTAAGTTTAGTACGTTGATGTAACAGACGGGGCCTCTCATGAGTACAATTCCACCTCTCAATGCTCATCCCTGAGCCTATCCTGACTCCATGGCCTCAGAAAAGCCTTGCTGTTGAAGGCACGGCCTCGTCCAAGGCGAGATCTCAGAAGATGTTGCTGTCCAGAAAAACACTGATTGACGGTCTTGAGAGCGACCGAAAAGGCTGTAAATTGATGGGTGCGTATGAGTGTATGAGTGTTTGGGTAAGATCCTAGCGACAAGAGTCTGGCAGAACAAAAGAAGCGAGGTCTTGCAAAGGTAGCCAGGGAGTTTGTGACTTATATTACACGAATGATGATCAATCAATAGCATCCCAAAACGGTTTATTCAGCTCGCCCAAAATTTGTTGGAGGGGTCGCTACCCCCGAGCAGATTCTAATCAAGTCGGTTGATGGCAGAATAAATCTGTTCCTTTTGGGCCGGCCTAGGTCCTGACAGGTGCCTCGGTATCCCGGCAAAATAATCCCCCAGAATATATTCACCTCGCGGGAAGTCACCCAGTACCATATAGCCGAACAGTAGAATTGTATAAAATTTTATATCTCCCATTATGCTCGTAGATGTGTCATCTTAAAACGGTCAAAATCCTAAATGGGTAGATTTGAGCACAGACACCATTCTCACTGGTATGTACAACTCGCGTGACTTTCGCCATTGGATGCAATCGCGAAATCGTTGGTACACAGCCCAGGCACTACAGCCTATGAAAGAAATCAACATCCTCCCTAGACAACGCCTCCCTGATCACTTGCATGTATTTGACCGCCTGTACAGCTGACAAGTGGGCATGGTCAATGCCGATGTGAACTCTACCCCTGACATCTTGAAGCACCCGCTCGAGAGGCTTAAAGTCTGGCAACAGGACCTGAACAACAGTCGGGGCAAAGACCAGGGTCAACTCGTGTACAAGAGGCGAGATCATTTCGGAGGTCGACGCAATGGCTGCTGTCGTGCATGGAATGCCCGTGACGGTCAGGTGCCTGACATCATGCTCGATGGGAAAGAGATCCCTTTCTGTCGGTGGAATCAGTTTCAGCGAAATATCCTGACATCGGTACCACACCATACAAGCGCATTATACTTTCAGATGGCCATTCGGGCACTTCCATATGAATGTCTGGTGGCACCTCAACCCCCTCCCTATTGCGCTGATCGAGGAGCACGGACACTGAGTTCATGTCCACACATGTTAGGACGTGAAGAGCCTGCATATGCTCCACTCCTGCCCACCGATACACCTGCTGCATCTGATCCTCCTCCAGGCTTACGCCAGCCCAATCACGTCTGTATCGAATTGTTTGTGGGGATAGATGGAAGGCGCTACTGTTCGCTGGTGGAGGCTGGCAGTCACATCCCAGGTCTTCTACGACGAGGCCAATGCAGAGGGTGGTGACCTCAGGACAGACAACGCTACAACCGTTCAGGAGTGCGAGGAACCGTGAAGAGCAGGTGCTCTCCCCGGTGAGAGTCAATTGTTGCAGTGAGGGGATAGCCACACAGCCAACCCAATCAATGGGAGCCAGCGTGTGCGCTTCATGGAGCTCCAGGGTCGTGAGCTGTGCAAATGAGCCGATCGAAAGACAATGGTGAACTGAACGGCAATTGGTTGTATGAGCATGAATCGCTTGAGCCCTCTTTGTTCCAAGACGAGCTATGAAGCCCTGCCATGAGCGGCACACCATTGCAGCACTTTGCTCACATCCGAGGGGGAGACAACCAATTACCCGAAACTGAACATCTTCGGGTGCGAATGGACAGGCCAGCATATCTGCATCCATCCGAGACAGTGGAATCCTGTGCAGTTGGCAAGTTGCGTTCAGTTTTGGTTCAGTTTAGGTTTAATTTTGGGAGTGATTTTCAGTTGGGTATCGATTTGGGGGAACAGTACGTAACACAGTACACACCGTACAGTACACACCTGCAGGCCGATCTCCACTCAAATGAATCCCAGCCTGGCAGAGTCTCGAGCCGCAGTGCTGAATTGTCTGGAAGCCATCTGTCATGCCCTCCCTGCGCATGTGGGAGGCTCCAGCCCAGGACTCTCCCAGTTTCGAGCACGCATCCTCGAGGAGATTGGAGAAAAGTCTGAAAACACCAAGCCTCGTCGCGCACACCGTGCCACTGGCAAAGGAGAAAAAGCGGCAGGTATCTTCCTGTCATTTTCAATATTTTTTAAAAACCAGTCTCTCAGAGAGCAACCGGCAAGGCCAATGAGGATGCGGCTTTCCGCCGCTGGGGGTCTATTCAGGATGACATTAGGGAACCCCCGGGGAATGAGCCATTCACAGCTGCTGATGTGGCCAAGTATCTTAGGGAACCATTGGACACTGGGGGACAAGCCGAGAACACTGCCTTTGTCAGATTGTTGCAGGGATACTCAGGCACACAAGCAGAATGGGTAAGTGTCGTCGGATACATCTCATATGTAGTAAATCGTTGCCACAGGACTCTGCCTTCAACGGCTACAATAACAGAAACAACATGAACCAAGTGCTCGCAGAAGCTCATCACATTCTGGCACAACAGGAACTAGGCCAACGCCTCGTCGCCACTCATTTGGTTTGTTGGTCCCAGTACCTTATCCCATCATGTTCAAATCAACTATGGATCTAGGCATTGGAGGCTGCTGTGGATAATCAGCCCGGACAGATGCTCTCCTCTTGCATGGTCAATATCGTCATCTCGCTGTACTTTGCCCATGATTGGGAGATGTCCGACAACAATGACAAAGACTCCTTCCTTACAAGGGCATTTCAGTTCGAAAATCAGACGAAATTCACCGGATTGGGTGATGCCGAGTGCCTCCATCTTATGAGCCACGGCCAGGCCACTGCCTTCGAAAAATGGAAGAAGAAGCACGAGCCACTCGCGACAGCCAGAAAGCATTTGCTGGACTTGTACCGTGTAGTAAGCACGGAAGGCTCGCCGTAAACTCTTTTGCTGACTGCTGGGTAGCTTGGCCCGGGTGTGTTACTCGACCCGTTCTGGACTGTACAGAACATTGTCAAAAGGTCCCGCCACGGGTCTTTCGTGAAATTGATCTCGGCCGTCTTAACAGACGCACCGTATGTTGCACGAGACCTAGCTTCCAATATCCCTCTTCCAATTGTACGCCGAAATGATACACTCCACGCAGTTCTTGCAGTGTCCTCCGCACTGGATCCTGCACTGGGTGACTTTGTCTCGCGCTTCATTCACGACATTCCTGACAGTGTGGAGGACATGGTCGATTACCAGCTGAGAATGAACTGGGACGAAGATGACTACAACTTGTACGAAGAGGACAATAACGAGGACTACTAGGTAGCATATTTTGTACAAGCCTTGCAAAAAGTCCTCTACTACTCTGCAAAATAATCTTCGAAAGGCTCTTCCTCTGGCAGCTCGGGAACCGCATCAGGGTTTCCTTCTAGAAAGGTCAACAAGAGCTCCAGAACTGCTTTGTCGAACAAGCCGATGATGATATGTACCGCATGCATTGAGTGACGGTAGTGTTTCGCCACTGGTGATTCTTCCCCCATCTCCTCAAGACGTTGGATGATCGCGTGATGGAGACTGGCAAAATCTTTCGATCTCTTGTCAGGGTGGAGGTTGTCTACTGCCCAGAAAGGGTCAACAAAGACGGATGGCCCGTACTGCACCTGTGATCAGTCTGTGTTGTGGCACTGACGAACAACGCTCACAGCCTCGTACGTCTGCAGGAGACGACTGCGTGCAGTGACCAGGCCCTGCGCACGGCGACGCCATGCAAGATAAGCCTTTTGGTGTGTGCTCTTGAGAAGTTTACCACGCTCGTCTGGGGATGCCAGCCCCTCAAAGCTGTGAGCCACGGCAGGTTGTTCCTGATAGAGCGTCTCATAAAATTTGGTTTTCTTGGCGATCGCACCGGCTCCCAACAGAGACCGCCAGTCAATCGCGAATTGGGTGGAAAAAATTTGATTGATGACGTGTCTCGAGAACGAGTTAACCGCCGTGGATCCTACTTGTTCTTCGAGTGCCTGTCAGCCATGTCAGATGGTCCAGTTGCGAGCAAGGGTAGAAATCTCACACGATGACGCGCCGAGAGGCGAGCCTCAATCTCGGTCAATTTCGAGGCCTCTAGGTCCAGCAACATTCTTTCGGGCAGAGACAGCTCGACCCCATGATCTGTAATGCAGGCTAATTTGTTGGCCTAGGCATCAAGGTGAGTTGTGGTTGCGAGCGTTGGATAGAACATGCCCAGTATTCCGCAGGAAGGTGTCCGTTGTATCCTACGAGCAGTCTTTTGAAAGCAGCGTCCTCGTTTTGAATTCGCGAGCTTGGATTGGTGGGCTCGATCTGTCTCAAAAAATCCTCCGGAAAAACCATGGGCACTTTGTCCAGGTCCAATAGCTTTTGCAAACGTTTTTCGAGGCGAGACACGGGTGGTGCGACGGGGATAGCGTCGTCGAGTGTTTGTCGAATAGCATCGATTCTGGATTCCGCTGCTGCGCGAAACTGAATTGCCTCAGGGTTGTCGCCGCCGGGGTCAGCGGTCAGCGCCGCCTTGACTTCTACCAGAGCTTCTAGTAGTTCGTCACGATTCATACGGACCTATCTTTAAGTGTACATTAGTACTGCACAATGAAAGAAACCACCTACGAACGGTCACTTTACCTGCAGGTAAGTAGAGTCCGTACACACAGCCACCGTACTTGCGATACAATAACATCTGATAAGATTACGAATATTATAGCATCATGGTCAAAGCAGCAAATATAGATTAATTCTGATATCAATATATATTGTGGTACTACAAAGGTGTGGCAAACTCGGTTTTTTCATTGAGCAGGTTCATCCACCAGTTCCGAGCGGATTCGTTCGGTTTTTTTTTGCGGTCGAAGGGTGCATCGCCATTCAAAAAGGCCTTGAGCTGAGTTTTCAAGGCCCGAAGGGCGTCGGCGGGCTGTGCAATATAGGGATTGATTTCCTCCATGGCAGTTCTTGCCTGTTCCACAGTGCGGTCGGGCCGATATTCATTCCCATATTCCCTCTGCAAAATTTTCATCAGACTCAAACCGATTCGCTCTATCAACGGTCGCTGAGGTTTCACTGTGGGCTCGCCCCACGGAAGAAATGGCCACAGGTCTCACAGCAAGTGGATGGGAGTGGCGAGGATCGAGGCCCCCGATTGTCTAGAAAAAGCTTCAGTACGGTCGCTGAGGTTTCACTGTGGGCTCGCCCCCACGGAAAGAAATGGCCACAGGTCTCACAGCAAGTGGATTGGGAGTGGCGAGGATCGAGGCCCCCCGATTGTCTAGAAAAAGCTTCAGTACAAACGAAGAATATTTCCTGGTGAGATATACACACCTGGATCGAGTACAAACACAGTGAAATACACATTGGATGATTGTTCGTCCTCAATGAGCTGTGTGAACCAGAAATTGGCGATACTCCTCATGAGCTCCTTGACTGTCGTCTCGTATTTTGATTTGGGTCCCGCGTTGTCGTCTTTCGTCTTTCGTGATAAGATCGTTCAACTGTGCAACGACGGCTAACCAGTACAAGTAGACATCGGCAGGAATGGTGTCTTTTGACTCGAGACATTGGATAGCCCTCGCGAATGGCATTAGCACTGCACCGAGTCTGGTGAGGTCTCGCTTGAAGTTGAAGACGTCTTCGTCATCCGAGAAGTGTCTTTGTAGAACCTAAACCACGTCAACTGAGTGAATGGCCGAAATATTTGACTAGTTACCCCGCTGTCAATAACAGCATCCGGATTGCGAACGATGCTGACAAATGCCGGGATTCCGCGCAGCGGAGAATCAAGACTCCAATACATAGTCGCGAATGTGAACGTGTGTCCCCTACAGACTCCAGCCCACGGGAGATATTCATTCTTTGCGAGCCAAATCAAACCAATCTTGCGAATAAGTCGATAGACTCATGGTTGCAAGAAGTTCTCTGAGCTCGGCAATAATCTACATAAATCAATTAGCATCGTATTAATTGTGCAAAAGGATAGGCATACTGGCTTGAAAACAGGAATATTGCAGATGTCTTTGCAAGCATTGTGAAGATTATGACACGCGTCAGAGAGATCCAGAATACGAGGAAATTTCGTGACAGCCAAGAACCGCCCCTGTTTATGTCAGCTGCCTTGTCGGATACGGCAGCGCAGAATCGGTTCTCCCCGATTTTGCGGATTCACTAATATGTAATTGTTAGTGGGCAGTCCCGAAATACACGAAGATGCTTACCTTCGTGAAAAGCTCGTCAAAATATTCACTGGTCTGGCTGAGGCGGGAAACATTGTCGAGGTCAACACAGAACGATTGGCGGTGAACGGTTGGGATGTGTACAGATACAAACTTCTTCTTCGTGAGCTTACCGCTGTCCGCACTGATGGTCAAAAACCGGCATGTTTGTAAGTACTGCGTAACCGTGACTCGGACGGTTGCAGCATATGCGGGAATGAGAGAGTCCTCAAATTTGGTGCGACTGACGAGGTTGTAGTTGGGTTTAAGGTGTTGACGAGGTTTTTAAACTCCTCGCGGCTGATGATGCGCGGAGAAATCCCACAGCAAACAAATAGTTCAACAAGTGCGTTGTTGACTTTCTGCGCCAGGATTTTCCGCCCTTCTGTCTGGTACTGCGCGAGCTGGCCCTGCTGAGTAGAACCGGTGGAATTTACGGCCTTTGCGGGTTGTGATGCAAATGTACAAATTTTGCGTTGAGCACGGGCTCCCAGAGGTTTGGGCGTACGTCTGGGAGAACTGATACCGGAAATCGCGCTGGGAGCTCTGGGCACGCTGCGCACATCCTGGCCACTTGTCTGACCTGAGTGGGTGAGCAAGCTCACGAGTTGACCGTCGCTCCCTGTTAGGGATTTGTTTATAACGAGCACGTTGTGCTTGCTCCGATGCCGTTCAAACTAAACGACACAACAATCCCATTGTTAAGAACCTGTGGCCACTGCGGGACGACAAACGAGGAGGTGAAAGCGTGTGCTGTCTGTGTCCAGGCAAGTTTCTGCGTACGTGGTGGCTTTTCTTCTCGAGCAAGACGACTGACAGGGATCGCAGAATGGAACTTGTCAAGTAGCTCGGTGGTCAGAGCACCGTGGGACATGCTCACGGATTAAAAGTATGCTTCAGGCACAGAATCCTACCATCATACCTCTGTATCGAAGCGTGTGTGTCTTCCGATTGCGTTATGAGCCACTGGTATTTTTTTATTCCCTCGCGTCTGCAAGCCACGTCCAGGCTGATGGACGGGATTTCATCCAGGTCCGGAGGATCGCCCAGTTGGGAGCAGCCGACTCGTATCGCCTCGAACTCACAGTTGGACCCCACGGGCTCACTACGAGTGGCCTCTCGGCGATCCCTGCAGGAGGAGATAGCCCAATCATTCGCTGGTCCATGCAGAGCGTCCCGGACGTGATCACGACGTTCGCGCCGATGGTCCAGGACACACAAATGTTCTGTTACTATAATACGGTGTTGAGCGTCATCAACACTGACGCCTCACACACACACCTTCGGCACCCCAACAAGGTGAGTAATGTTCTGGGAAACGGGTGACGAAACTCACAGAAATGCCTTTGAAAAGGGCTTAAACACCTTCGGGCGATGCTCCTACTACAAGTGTCCCGCAGATGAATGCAAGCGCACGAAACTATGCACGGGCTGCAGCGCGCGGTTATATTGTGTATGTTCATATATTATTTACGTGCACAACTGACACTTGTGGCAGTCTGTGGACTGCCAACATGCGGACCATGACGTCCACAGCAAGGCCTGCAGATCAGATCGCGACCTGTCCGCCTGTGTACGTGCACTGTGCATGACAAGAGCATCCTCAACCAGCGATCTCTACGTCCTCACAGAGGAGACCCAACGCTTCAGCACCATCCATCGTGATCTCCTGGCGGAGATCTGGTACCATTCCGTTCTTGCGCGATTGTCGAACACCGCTGGTGCTGCGGTTGACTTCATATTGCCGACGGTTGAGGATGGCATCGTACTCGAAGTCGACCTGGAGGTCGTGTGCACACCGCGGCTCACGGGTCCACAGACCTATCGTCAACTCAACTACGTGACGAGTAGGCTGGTGGAGGAGAGCATCGGTGACTGGGCTGTACAATGGGTAAGGGAGACGGCCCCGAGGATGAAGGGGAAGGACTGGGTGGCGATTGCCATGAGGTTCAACGTGAGGTGGGGCACATACAATTTTACTCACGGAGTACAAACCTTGTGCGGATTTGAGTGTACTCCGCATAACATGACCTCGCATGCCCGTGTCGAGTTACAACTCCTGCTCAACACTTGGCGCAAGAGAGCACACAAGTTGGAAAACGGTCAGCACTTCAGGTCCATCTGCCTGAACCCAAGGCGGCTTGTGGCACCAACTGATTTTGATTCTTGCAGACTGATGACAGACTTGCGACAGACACAATATCAATGCTAGAGACGTGGGCTGGCTGATTGAACGCCCTACACACAATATCCATTGACCCACCAGGCGACGGTTCAGTTGAAGGTGCCGAACCATAACACACATCATCAAGGAACAACCTTACCACCGTCTCCGGCAGCACGGTTGCGGAGATCCTCCGTCGATTTTCTTTTCATGGAAAACACCACCGCACCGGTGCAGATCCGTGCGTCTTTGGACATGTTGCCATACTGAGCACATGACTCTTTTATTGCTTGTTCAGAACCAAAAATTGTAGTAGCTACAGACCTCGAAATTTGAGTCACCAAAATGCCCCGTCCCGCTAAGCGCCAACGCACGACTGCCTGGTCAATGTTTGTTGATGATCAGGCGGCAGAGGGAAGTGAGGAGTCCGACAAGGACACATATGAAGACAGTGCAGAATCTCATGAAGGTATGTATTTATGCGCTTAACGGGCGGATTACTACCTGAGACACCAGTAGAATACATTGTGAGGCAAGCAGATGTTGACCGTGGAGATGATTTAGCGATGCATGCCCCGCGATATCTAGTGCAACCCCAAGACGAGGCTGCCGACCAAGCTCGAGCAGCGGATGCCATTGTGACCGCGATCGTGAATCGCCACGCGTCCAAGGGTGACGATGGTGCTATGGTCTGGAAAGCAGCGGTGGTGGTATGTTCACTCCATGTCAGGTTGCATTGTCTTATGGTTGGGCAGAAAGGGCGCGAAGTAGACGTCGCAAACACAATACAGACATGGTGTCAATCTGCAAATCCGCCCATGGACATTCTCTCTGCGTGGACGGTGAAAAATTGGCGAGGTTTCGTTCTCGTCGCTGCCCACAATCTCCAAGCCCTTGCACGAGTTCAGAAACGAGTAGCTTTCATGAGATCGTTTCCACCCGCAGTGCCATTCAGCGTGCAGGAGGCTAGTGATCTCACAGGTATTCCAGTTGTGCCACCAGATCTCAACAACAGCTGGGTCAGATACACCCGCCGTGGTCCATACTGTGGAGATCTAGCCTGGGTTCGGAGCGTTAATCATGACCAATCGACAGTTTGTCTCTGGCTATTGCCACGCCTGCAGAATCAGCACCAAGGGCCAGCCTCAGGCCGCCCCGCGCGTGGGTTGTTTCTACGCAAGGACCTGATCCCGTCTGGTGCAGACCCCTCCGTCACCCAGCTTGTAGAGCGATTCGACCACGATGGTGACAGCTTCTGCTGCGGCTTTCTCGTGCTCTCGAATGTCCCAACTCGTCATATATGTGAGGAAGACGTTGCCGTGACACTCAAGGAATTTGAATCATTCCGGGATAGTCCACCGTATATGCTCATGATCCAATATGTGCAAGAGCAGGAACAGCAGCTTTTTCGCATAGCTGACATTGTCGACAAGCTTCACAAACAAATCCTCCACTTGAATGGTGTCGTGTTGACCAACGATTCTCACCAGCGCGACTCGGAATGGCTCTTAGCTCGAGTCGCGGCAGGGGCACGTCGCATGGAAGTCGAGTTACATCGGCAACAGCGCACAGCGGCATGGGGGCGGGAAATGGCGGCAAGCGAGGAGAAGCAAAGTCAACGCAGATTCCTCCGCAACCAGCTGCACAAAAAGCGAAAGGCTCAACGAGACGATTGGGAGAATAGTCAACGCGAGATCAGCGGAGAAGACGTGTCTTTAGAGGCTGCCGCTGCCTACGCAGCGCTTCTCGTTGTACAGGATCAGCAACTGGTCAAGAGCGGGAAATCATGGCTCGTGACTCCCGAGGATGAGTATCAGCTGCAACTCGACGGAGAAGACGAAGAGGGGAAAGCGCGGAGAGAACAAGAGCTCAATCTGGATTTCCAAGAAAGCGCGGAGGCAGATGCTGAATTCTGGTCCACCATGTCTTCCATGGGGTCTCGTTCAGGCCTCCACAATTACCAGAGCTCATTGTCACCAGAGTTAACGAAGCTCCTCGAAGCCGCGAAGAGGCAGTTGTTCGAGCAGCTTGTGCCCTTTTTCGAAGTGCGGCAGGCTTTGTTCCGTGCACTGCAGCCTTTCGATGGGCCGGCCGAGGCAAACGACGCAGCCTTGTATCTTCTCGGGCAGCAATTGAAGCACATTTTCCCAAACCCTCCGCCTCTTCTGTCTGTGGCAGCTGGAGAAGAGGCGCGTGTCATCTCTGGCCCTCGCACAGGACAGGTTGGCTTGGTCACAAGTCTGCACCTTTCCAACAACCTGTCTCTCACAGTAGATGGCAGTGAGTTTCTACTGCCCGTCGCAGGTGTCGTCAGGAATTTCCAGCTGGGTGACCGAGTACGTGTAATGGAGGGCCAGCATGCGATGCAAACGGGGCATGTTGTATACATTGACTGGGACGAGGCTACCGCCCTGGTATTTCGGCGCCTCTCGGTCTTGCTCCAAGTCAATCGACTCCCCTCTGTTGCACCCGAGGAGCTCGTCGGCCCATTCGATAACACCATGAAAACAGTACGTGTGCCGCGATTGCTTGGATCTTCTCAGACTGAACCTAGGTTGCAGTTCTCCGTCAAGTTGACTCAATTGGAATGGTGCCTTGATACCAGCCTGCCACGACCTGCACCCGATGAGCTGGATGCCAGCGGTGTGCCCAAGGACCTCTCCGTGCAGGATTCTCGAATCCAAACGGATGAGCAGCTGGAAGCGCTCAAGCATTATGAGAACCCGCCATGCTACAATGAATCCTACTTCCACGAGAAACCCAGAAACACCGAGCGAGACATTTATCGCCACATGGAAGTGGAGATCATCCGAGGACCATTCCGCGGGTACTTTGGCATCGTCAGAGCCACTCGACAGGGTGGCGCCATAGTAGATGTTTTTGTGGAAGGGCGATTAGAGAATAATATCGTCAGTCTGAGGACAGAACAGGTGCAAGAGAGATTGTGAGTGAATCATTTGACTGAGAGACGCCAGACTTACCGGATACAAGCACATTGACGCCCTTGGCCGTTGCTCGATGCATGTCCAAGGTAACAGCTAAGCGCTTTAGTCGGCTGCATGAGAAGCGCAGGCAGAAGGAATGGCGCAAGATGCAACAGGTTGTCCTCAACGAAAGTTGTGTTCCTTCTGTTCCTCCTGCAGATTCTCGACCACCGCCGGAAGCCACTGTGTCAAAAGGCGCGATGGATGACACGTGGACAGCTAATAGCAAGGGCGAATTACTTGTATGCCCGGACTTGGAAGGATTTTGGGATGAGGCCCAGGAGCCAACGTTTCGTCCGCCGGTGTTAAAACCTGGTAAGCACATGTCTTTTTGGGTGTGGTATCTACGCTCATCAATTCCAGGGGAATGGCTTTATGACCAACGTATCTGGAATCAACGCCTGGATGTGCGCATCGAGGGCACAGTTCCAGATAACTATCGGCAAGGCGAGTACGAAGGACGGACCGGTTTTGTCAATATCAAGGGTATTCCCAAAAGGAAGAACCCTGCTATCCAAGTGGTCGTGGGACGCCACCACAAGTTTATCCCTATCCAGATCCAGTACCTCTCTCCAATGACTACAATGGAACGCGAGGGGTCCAACAGCTGTGCGCCGGTCCTGCAAACCATTGGCAGCTGGGTTGTTATAACAGGGCGAGACACTGACGCGTCTGAGAGGTTCATTGGCCAGAGAGGCCAGGTCATTGGAAGCAAGGGAGAGTATGGCTTTGTGAGGCTCAAGGAGGATGTCGCTTCTTTCGCCACGGATTCCATTTGCAGATCCAACCCGGGGGACATTTATTAGGTCGATGTAACTTGCGAAATGAACAGTTCCTTAGTTTTTAGCAAAAGGATGACTCCACCCGTTGTAACTAGAATCTCCCTAGTATTAAAATTACTGAGGGTAAATAGCCTATAGTATACAGGTCCAAATCTAAGGTAACTTGAAGTCCAGGTTAGGGCTTGATACTACCTCTACGTGCTTTTCTGGAGATAGTCGTTCAGAAGCACTACAAGTCTAATACGACACAGCGCGCTTCGACTTCGCATGGATCGCCTTCCCGCGGATCGCCTTCCCATACCGGTAAAACAGGATGGGTATGGGGATCTGGAAGCGACAGATGCAACATCAGGCTCGGCCAACACACACCGGGGAACTAGCGGAAGACACACACCAGGGCGAGCGAGACGAACGCCAGAAGCGACGCCGCCCAGCCGTTCCCGATCCCGAAGAACATCTGCACGATGAACAGCGGCATGGCCGCGCCCGCGCCGGACCGGATGGCCTGCCCGCGGGGCGCGTCAGACGGCAGGCGGCACTGGGGAGGGAGCGGAGTGCACACACCGTCTTCGCCGCGAGCGCAGACGCGACGTACCCCGGGATTTGGGGATCGGAGTAAGTGACCTTGAACTCTTTCCACCTCAGCATGTCATCTTTGTCCGCAGGGCATTCACCAGTCCGGACATCCCGCTGCCAGCGTATCCTGAAGGGTTCCAAGGTGTGTCGGATAATTATCTTCCGCTTTTCGGCCTGTGGCCAATGTTAGTATGTTCCAGGGAACTACATCCCCATCGACGGAGAAGCTGTCGCAGAACTCTGCATACAGAGACTGACTCTTGAAGCTGAGGTAGATGACTGAGTTTCGGACTGTTTGCTTAACAACTTGGTAGGCGCGGGCGCTATCATTATAACACATATTCTCCAAGTTATAAGCCATTCCTGGGGCACACAGCGCTCCAGCATCTGGCGGCCCGTAGATAATGCCACTCAGCGCCCGACAGTGATTGAGTCGATCACCACGTTTCGGGATCCCCAGCCCGAGTTCGAGGCACTGTACCTCCTGATGCCGACGAGCCAGAACGTCGAGCGGGTCATCAAAGACTTCACGGGTGTCCGGCAGTATGCCGTTGCGCATCTGTTCTTCATCGAAGGCAGGCCATGCGGATCGTTTGCTTGTGTCTCGCTGACACTTGGTGCACAGGGCTGGAAGAGCGGCTTTTCGAACGCCTGACGGCCTCCGCAGCGGAGCCCTTCCTTCACGGGCTGAAGGAGCTTTCCGTCAACTTCTGGCGTTCGTCCGTCCCGTGCATTCTTATGGCGTCACAGCTGATCCCTTAACGACAGCCGCGGAAGGCCAGACATTTTCTTTGCAGGCGCCGGAGCTCTTTTTCAGCATGTACAGTCTCCCACGGAGCGAGTCGCAGTTTAAAGCCGCTCGCGATCGACTGGAGGAGGAGCTCAGATTCGTCAGCAAAATCGTGTGCCCTCTTCCTTTCCCTGTCGGTCGTGTTACTCACTGAATGACACAGATTTCAAACGTGTGCATCACTCTCAACGAGTTCCCCTACATTCGGTATTACGTGCCAACAAACCACCCGCCCCTTGGCGCCCTGATACCACACGCGTCCACACGACCACCGCCACCACCCGAGGCGAGCAGCCGGTGGCGCACGAACCTCGCCCGTGGCGCCGAGGCGCGCGCGTATGAGTCGGTCGAGGGCGATTTCGCCACAAAGATCCTTGCGTTCTTCGTACAGAACGACCTCGACGAGTACAAGAAAGCAAATCCCGATTTCGCTGTACACATATCTCTCTCTCCCTCCATCCGCTTGTTAACCTGGCATCTTACAGAAACCCTCTGAGCCACCGCGGCCTCGAGGGACGCTGTTCATCACCGACCGCGCGATGGACATGATTGCGCCCTTTGTTCACGAGTTCACGTACCAGGCCATGGCAAACAACCTGCTCCCTATCGAGAACGGCATGAAATACACGTTTGTCCTTTTTCTCTCGATATTCTGCCCCACTCCAGCTTTATGATCTCCAGGTACAAGTTCCAGTCGTCGGTGGGCGCGTTCGAAGACAAGACCGCGACGCTGACCGACGCAGACACAGTGTGGACGGAAGTCCGGCACATGCACATCCGGGAAGCGATCGACAAGCTGATGGCGGATTTTAACAAGTTCTTAGAGGAGAATGCGGTTTTCAAAGGGTGAGCCTGCGAGTCATCTCGTCCTTATCTTGGCTTATACGGGCGTCCATGAGGCCGCTCTTGGTGGAGACATGATACTCATCGGTGACACCACCCGCGGAGACGTCTGTGGTTTGGTACGGGAAACTGAGATCTGCGGCACGGTCGTCGTGGGTCTTGCTGTGTATCCGATTCAGCTCTGGCTCGGGTTCATGTAATGTGGTCGTTGACGCGTTCTTGTTACCTTAAAACTTGACCGCATACATTCACATTAGTGACCGAGCCAGCAAAATCGTTGATAATTTAATTTTGTCTAGTTTTCTTCCTCCTCTCCCTCTTCGGACTCCAGGCTGTCTGTATCTTCAGATTCGGAATGCGGGTCCTCCTCAATTATCTCATCTTCCTCTTCTTCGCTAGGATCCCCGTGCAAATTCAGCCCGAGTCAATGTGAGACCGATGAATTCAGACCCACAAGTAAATTTCGTGGCATTCCATGTATTCATCCACAATTTCATTGGTGTAGTCCCACCAGAACTCGCCACGGCCCGTTTCGTGAGCCCATATATACGCGCGGAGATGCACATAGCTAGTATAATTAGCCTCTGTGCACCCGAAATGGAGGGATACTTGCTCTCTTGCGGTGAGCACACATGTTGCGTCTCTACCAGTGTCACTCCCGTCATCTCCATAATCGCTGGAGGTTGTGTTGGAAATGGGCTCGCTTAAATATACTGGAAGAACCACAAACTTGAAGAATTCCTGCTGCCCTTGCCAAACTGCGGCCACATCAGAGTCTGTATCAAAGTAGAGGTCGGTGGGGTCTGTAGAGGTGTCCGACAATCCTGCGGGCCACGAATTTTGAACTTCGAGTTGATCGTCCATGAGATTGACATCACAAGAGTCGAGATACGCTCTGTGTCACGTGGTCGTGTATTGTCCCCCCAACCGCGAAAAGCTGACGACCATGGAGGCGCACAGCAAGCAGCAGATGCAGCAACGAGCGATGCAACGGTTTCAAGATGCTCAAGATGATCTGAACGCAGCTATGGAAGGCTCCAGCCCAACAACTCAAGACTATCGAAAACGTATTTGCTTGCATACTACCCGACAAAACTACTACACATCTGGCATAGGCTGATCGACATCAGGTGTGAGCAAAAGGGACCCATCAATCGCCCCAAAGAGCTCGTCTAGATTGCCTGGGGTCTCGACGGCAGCATCCCAGTACTGAATGGCATGCTGTCGTTCAGTATCCATCCAATCTGCGATCCCACTCGCAGAGCCAGACATGACTGAGGGCTCGACGAGCACGGGACGATCGTCAACCAAATCGGCGAAGACAAGTCGCACCATCTCGTTCTGCTCCTGCTCCGATAGAGACGGACCCACACCATTTATGAATGTATCATAGATATCCAAGACATCGTCTGCCAAGGAGGTCGTGCAGTCACCATCGACCACATGATGACACACCTCAGCTGGAGAGGATCCGAGAAAATCGTCGCAATACGGACATGCCCATAGTTTGTATTTGTGCGGTGCAGCATCCCGCTTCAGCATGCGGATGAGTCTTGCCTCGGGGCGGTGGATTTTTGTTTTCAAGTGTGATCGCTTGCCGTTGGCGTCCTTGAACCTGTGATGTCGCCTTTCTTTGGGGAGGGATGGATCGTAGAAGCACTCCTCGCACGTCAGATCATCCAAGGTTTCGGTATCTGCCACAAGTCCATCCTCCGTCACATCGTACGCCCGGCTGGTGTCATTGCTGGCGACGGCAGCGATTATGTTGTATTCAGCCGCTGCCATGTCTTCCCTTGTGTGGCACTCGACGATGTGGCGGATGAGGTACGACCTATGGAAGAATCGTTTTGATCCGAATGTGTGGTTATAATCACCGATATCAGGGTCGTCACTGCCGCACCAGGCGCAGAGAAGTACCGGGCGCCATTCTCGGTCTTCCGCTCACAGTCACAGGATTTTAGGAACCGGGCGCAACGTTTGCCTGGGGAATGAAAGTTGGTTTCGTGAACCCGCAGTTTAGACTCAAAGAAGAAGTCTTTGCGACGATTTGCTTCAGAGCATGTGGGATCGTCGAGACACTGGAGACAAAAGACGGCGGCAGACTTGGCCTCTTTCAAGGTCGCCAAGTTTCTGTAGATGCACAACATGAGTTTTGAAAGGAGCCCAGCACTGATGCTAGAGCTCACATCATCATCTGCCGTAGCTCTTTGTAGTCCTGGTCAGTGCCTTCGTCGTCCCCATCCTCCTCTTGGACTCTTGGAGGGTCGACCATAATCACAGGGGTGGCTTCTTCGTCTTCCTCATCGTCGTCATCTTCATGTCGTCCGAGATTGGGAAATTTTTTTCTAATCATCTCGGAACGAGCCGCAGCAAGAATAGCGGTCAAGGTAGACGGCTTGCCTAACTCAGCCAGTCTCTTGAGTCGCTCCGCTCTGGTCATGTCCCTTCTCTGGTCACGTAGAGCCATCGCCTGGGACTCTCGGACATGCTTGGCCTGAGTATTCGCGGTGACCTTCTTGAGACGTTTGAGTGTCCAAAGATACATGTCAAGGGGTGTATCGCCCTTTGAGATAGTGTCTTGGTCATACTAGGAACGATTTGTTTGATATGGCAAAGTTATGGAAAAAGAGATGTCTCACGACCAATTCTTTCCAGCCATCTCCACTACCGAGTGCCAAGCATGAGTGGAGGTTTTCAGCCTGCTTGAGCAGGATAGAGATGATGGGTTCTTTGGCAACCAGCTCGTCTATGTCCAGAGGCGCGACATTGATGGGTGCTCTGTAGACAGCGGTGCTTCGCCCCTCCTGCTGGTTTCCTCGTTTGCCCTCTCCGGATATGATACCCATAAAGTCGACACGACGATTACCATCATCATAGATCTCAGCAATCGCGTTCGAATCGGCACGATGCCCCATGGCTTTGCGAGCTGTATTCATATCTGTGGCTGCCAGGAGTGTCGTAGCGAAGTTGTGTCGGAAGTTGTATGGAACTGCAGAGTTCTCGCGATCTCCTGTGTAACCATCGTGTGAGACAGTGGTTGAAGATGCATCTCGGAGTCATACCATCAATACCGACAGCCCCTGCTATCTTGTGTAGATAGTCTCTATGCCCCTGGGAGTTCATCGGCTTTTGGGAGACCGACAACCCCCGAGGCTGAGCTGCACGAAAGAAGGGTAGCTCCGGGTTCTTCCAGTGAATGGTCTCGGTCTCCCCGGCCAACACCTCCTCCACCGTCGAAGCTTCGAGGTCCCCGCGACGAATGGCGGTGCCTATGACATATGGAGCCAAGTACATGAAGTAATTTTGCGATCCTCAGGGGGCGGAGGGAAAAGGTGATGCTCTTCTTAATGTCTGAATAACCCTTGAAGACATCTATTTGTACGTCGGTCTGAATCTGACATACGCCTTTGTTATGCCGTAATAGAAAAGCCTGACAGGGTGTCAAGTGGCATTGAGAAAAATTTGACATCACACGCACGCCATTCTTTAGACAAGTAGTGTATGGAGGGCATACAAAGAGCGAAGAAGGCCTCAGTCCAGTACAAAGCTCGATGATTATGGCTGTAACATGCTGAAGCGCCTGCACGCATGGTCGGGTACAGAACACTGGATAATGGGAGCTGTCACGTACGTTCTCATAGCAAGGAGGATTTGTCAAGGCCTCTTCGATCATGAGGCGGACTTCCAATGCCCCGAAGAGGTTTTCTCGATGGGTAGGGTTCGCAGTCCGTACCGGCGCTGCAGACCCTTGCACCACTAAAACAAGGTGTCGTTGGTAAGGTCATTTGACCTACAGAGGATTCCCTCACCTCAAACGTCAAATCAGTCCATTGCTGATGATGATCTCTGGGCACGCCCGAGTTCTCCAGGAGCTAGAGAAAGGATAACGCAAGAGTAGCATCGCGGACAAGAAGATACTCACAAGCCATAAAAAAGTCCATCTTAGGGTCATCAAAGACCGAAAAGTCATGTGTTCCGGCTTGTCCTCTGTCCCGTAACGGCCTCTGGAGGCATGAACTCGAAGAGAGAGGTAGTGATGTGCCCGATCTAAAGACACTTTTTAGCCAGGTGCAGAACCGGGGACATGAAAGTCTCACCCTCCAAAGGATGTTCTTTGGTATCCACCCACTCCTTCCCTATAAGATCTGGATAGGCTAGCTCGATGTAGTTGTTGTATGCAAGCTGGACCTGTCTCCGGTTTACTATCGTCCGAGATGAATCGACAAGACTCTGGGAATCGTACTCCAAGCCCTTGGCGAGGACTGTTTGGAGGTGAGGGTTATTGATCGCAGCCTCAAGGGCAAGGGCCTGTTGTCGCTTTGCCTTGCGAGGCATGGTGGTGCGCAAGAGAAACAAAAAAGAAGGCCCTTCAGATTACGTTCTGAGGCGGTTTCGTGACTTGATGCATTGCCGTCTGGTGGGAAGCACGAAACCCATTACAGTTTTGGTTTCTAGCAGAGATCTGGCAAAAGGGACCGACACCCTGAGGATGGTCTACCCGTCTGAACGACTTGTCATTTTTCAACGTAGGAAATACAGGCAGTGCACAGTGGTCATTTGACCCTCGCAAACATTGACCTGCCCCAGTGCAGCATGTTCCAAGAGAGCCTGACCTGCGTGTTGTTCACGACCTTTGGCCTAGATAACAAGGAATTGAGCTTGCATATACTTGGCTCGGCATCCGATACCAGAGTTTCGACGGAGGAGCACCGCCACAAGCTATAGTTAGGAACTGGTACGGTACAATTAGTGCCTCACTCGACTCGTATGGTACGGGAGTCTCATTCACCTGGTACGGTACAATTAGTGCTAGGTGAATATAAGTAAACTAGGATGTAATAGAGGCTGAATACGACTTACCCTCACTTGACTCGTATGGTACGGGAGTGAGGGCAGTTAACGCGGCAAGTCACGGTGTTAACAACACGCGTGACGTCACAAGAGAATGGCAGCGGTCCGTTGATTCTGATATCTCATCGAACTGCTATCAGTTGCGAGCATTCAATTACAAGCTGTTCAATTTAAACACTACAACGAGTCCATGGGCTACAGCGAACAATATCTACTAAAGACTAAGCTAAGCGTATTGGAAGTCCTTGAGCTTATTTAGGAGTAGCAGTCAACAACATTTTATTTACACTCGGGCCATCTCGCGGTCCTGCACCTGGTTGAGTGTTATTTCCTTTATCTCCAACTCGCGTTCACGGAGGTTAAGGTCACGCTCCTGCAGGGCAATTTGGGTGTTTGCCGTCCTCTCTTCCACCTCCAGCCTCCGTTCCTCCAAGTCTAGACGCCACTTGTCGATATCGAGACGCCGTTTGTCTAGATCTAGGCGGCGGCCCTCAGTCGCATGGCGTGCAAGAATTGCCTGGCACTGGATGAAGTGCCCGTATCCCTGAAGATATACTTGTGCGCGCTCCAGAGAGCCTGCAGGCAGTGGCTGTTCGAGCCGCATGGCACCTCGTAGGGCGGTGAAGTATTGCACGTCCTGGGGGGGGATAAGCCAAGTACGTACTTGGATGGTCTGAACGTACTTCGAGGATATCTTCTGCTGGTGGTGTACGGGTAGCACTCTTCTTTTTGGCAGGCTGTTTGGATGCCGATACCTGTCACCATTTAGAGAGAAACCGAACTCCTCCAACGTAAACAACCTGCCTTGGTGCTTGTCTGGGCAGGTTCTGTCTGTGGCTCTTGCTGCCCTTTCTGGTCCCCGACCTACAATGTTGATCAAAGGCTGGACAGATGATCGAACTGGCAACTGACCCGTTCGCTGGGAGGCGCCGCTTTCCCCTTGCCCTGGTTCGATGACTAAAACTGTTCAGTGCCAGCGACGCAGCAACTTACCTTCTGGATCGCAACAGCAGGGCTGGCACAATCATTGTCTCCCGGCTGCTCAGGCTGAAAATGGCAAGTCAGCAAACGAGTAGATTATAGAAAGGCTGAAGAAACCTCAAAGTCGGCGTTGTCCGGATTGGTCCTCTTAGTGCGCCTCTGTGGCACCTTTGGCACCTATGTAGAGGGCTCAAGTCTGTACGCTGAAGGATGCACTGGAAACAGACCTTCTGATTACTGGGGCCTGGCCGAGTCTCAGGCGACTGGACAATGTTCATGACTATTGCGCCATAAATGTGAGTGACAAACTCACTGATGTCAGATCTACAACCTGTGGTGCCCGATGGTTTTCTTTGTTGCAGCTTGGTGTTGATTCCTGGCAGACAGATTGTCCAAATGACCTGATGCCAACGGATGGGACTTGCCGTCGACGATACAACTTGAGCTCGAGTTTTGGCCAGTTTGAGTGGCACTCTTTCGTTGTCATCGTCATCTTCACGCGCACGCTTCTGTGCCAAGTGAGTGAATGAGTGGGCCCGATGCGGGGTCCTTACCTGACCACTGTGAGATAACTCATGTCAAGCAAAAGATGAAAAGAAAGAAAGAAACTCACACCGCGACAGATGATGTCTGCCCCTTACTGCATGCTGTTGATATCTAATATTTAAAGGCAGACATTGGACATACCTTTGCGCCTCCAACCGAGCCAGTCTAGTGGAAAGAAAGAAAAGGAAGGAAGATAACAATTCATCATACACACGCAAAGGCTGCCACTTACTCGCTGTGAGGATTAGGTGGGTTCGAGTGAAGATCCATGGCACGGTTTAGGTGGTCCAGGCTCTCCTGCCCGGAACGCAGGCTGAACAATGGTTAGAGTCGTGACTGGGGGGAAGGCAGAAGAATGAACTGAACCGTGTGTGAGTAGAGATGAGAGGGGGTAGTGTTCCCGGCACGACCTTGGTGGGGGGCGCCCCTTTCAGGTTGTTATTGGTCACCGGCATGAGGCCTCAGGGTCAAGAAAAGAAAGTTCAAGAAAAGGTACAAGAAAGTGGTCGAGTCCAAAGTGCAACAAGTCACGCATGTAACACCACCCAGCTTTTTGTAGGTCGCAAAAATGCACACATGGCTTTATTGCACGGCTCACGAAGGAACAGTGGCTATCGATACGAATCTGGAGCACAGATGGAAGAAGAAGAAATAAAACAGATGACGAAAGAAGGTTATATTAAAATATAATAAAAAGGTGAATGTGGGCCTGGCCGGGAATTGAACCCGGGGCCACCTCGAAAGTTAATACACACCCTAACAAGGTATCATACTACTAGACCACCAGGCCACATAAATTGAAGTGGACCGAGTTTGATCTCGGCATCAAATTGAGGTCGAATATAGCTTTTCATATATTTACTATTTTCAGCTTTTGGCTCATACGGTTGGTTATATTATGAAGTGCAATAGAACAACGAAGGCTACCGAAGTAATTGTACATGTAAAGTATGTCGGTGTCCGCACGGTATGGCATTCTACAACTGGGGTGTGGGTGAATGTTGAACGTTGAACGACCACACGGGGTAATGCCTGGATAAGGTAGTACTATCATGAGGATAACATAAGATCATATAGATAGGTATATACACAACGCAGAGAAAGTCAGAGCGGGAGTGACGGTGAGGTAAAGATTGTTGAGAACTGGGTTTGTCAAGAAATTGACGACCCGCGAAGCAATGGCTGTTTCGTTCTCGCCATTGCTTCGCGTCTCTTGTCCAGAACGGAGGCTCAGCCGACAACGTGGAAGGTTGCGACGGAGACGCTCGGAGCGGATTGGAATCTTGAAGTTCTGGAACAAGAAGAGTCAATTTCGGAACACGAGGAGCTCAAAGACTTCGGGAGGAAAAGATGAAGCCCAAGAACCCCAAACCCGGAGCATAGCTCCAAAGAGCAAAGCTCGCTGAAGGGCGAATCTTCCACGACCGAAACCCCAACAGGAGCGATGTGGAGAAGAATAAAAGGAGGCTCTCCCTCCCTCGACGGCTCGTAAAAACGAACCCAGCCGATTAAATTTGACTGAAATATCAAGCTGAATGGAAGAGAAATTCCAATAACAACTCTCACTGATATAGCAAGAGTGCACTGCGACCAGCCTGCAGCTGAAGATGGATATTTTAGATGGGTGCAAACAGGCCGGTCGTTCCAGATAAACTCAAATATCAAAGCAGATTCAAATGATGGGCCCACCCAGCCCAGATGACGAGAGAAAGGAATGGGAGAGCCGAAAGAAATTTCTTGTGCAAGTGCCCCTTGTAGGGTGTGAGCACAAGACGACAGATAGAGAAGCAGGCACGATTTGTGCTGCCAATCGATGATGGGGACCCGAGCAGATGAGCCCGAGTCAAGTGATGGGGGACCCGAGCAGACGAGCGCTAGTGCGTGACGTACCGGGACGCAAGCCCCGGGACGACACTAGATGGGCAGACGAGCGCTAGTGCGTAACATACCGGACACAGGCGCCGGTATTTACGAGCACAGATGGCAGATGAGGCACATATGGCCAGATTGATAGAAATTGAATTATTTGGAAGAACAACACTTAGCTTGTGAAGTCTGTAAGGATTACAGTGCATTTTCATGCTTTGAATCCGTTTTTCAAGGCTTAAAGTGTTGTTGTTCTTCCAGTAACACTATGACGTCAGTCGCAGTGCAAATGCATCGCCCAGCCAGCGGAGAGGTCCAAGAGTATCAAAACAAAGCTGAGAGCTGGCCAGGACGACTATGGAACATAGAGAGGCCTCAAAAATGTGCGAGGTAAGCTCCAGACAGTGAGCGTACCGAGCAGAAAAGAATGGAGACTCAAGAGTCACGAAAGTGATGAGATCAAAAGATGTGACTCCTCCGTTATTCGTCTACCTTATCTATCACTTATGCTAGCCGTTTGCAAGCTCACGTGGCGCCAGCTACCAACATTGCAACGTTGAATGTTAAAACGTTAACGCGTTAATGTTGAACAATGAATAAAATAATATCTATGACTCACCTGCGGTCCGGTCTCGAGTGGATCATGATAGATGCAGCCCATGGAGACAGGACATGTTCAGAGCCACGGTGGAAGTATGTAATGTCTTCTGTGCAAAATTCAAGTCCAACAGGATGGACGTCTCCATTTTCGTATAGGATGAGATCGATGAGATATCGGAGTTTTGCGGCCGTATGTATTTCGACGAGACATTGGGTAAGGGCGCGCTGGGATGGCAGAACACTGAGAGGGGCATTTGGGCAGCACAACGAAAGCGGTTGGCGGATACCTTAAGCGCTTGGTCAAGAACACGCGCGGTCGGTGAACTGTTGAAGTTTGGCGATGGGTGACCCATAGCGTATTGGCACGTGCCCCTGTAGAGCCATGAAGCCCGACACACGTGATCACTTCTGATACCGGACCCTAACAAGGAATCATACTACTAGACCATCAGGCCATGAAATGTGATGCATCAATAATAATGACATGGGATTGGGCCTCTATGAGGCAGGAGCTGAACCTTTAGGTAGAATGATAATTATACAGGACATAATAAGTTTGCAAAAAAATATGGCTGACTTTGCAGCATTTCCCCCAGGTAGATTGGACTTGGTCAGGAAATATCTGACATGTCATTTCCTGTAACGGTTCACTGAGAAGACTTTTATTCTATCACAGATGCATCAGAGAATCTTGGGCCGGCAAGAATGAATCCTAGGCCCAAATTTCATCATATCCCACTCAATCTAGAGAGGATGTCTGCAGTGTAACTAGTAGAATAAATTGACCTGTCAATAATATTTCTCGGACACCTTGGTGTATCTCTTTGAATCATCTTCTCTTCATAAATGGTGCCAGCTGCCTATTAATGTCGCTGAAGGTTATATTTTGCATCTGCACCCAATTTCCTTGCTGAATTGAACAGAAATGAATGTCTTGAGACTGTACCTTTCTGTTATATCCGTGCAACTCGGAGTTCCTCAGAGCTCCGATCGGACTTACTTCGGAATTTCCGAGGGGGACTTCTATTCATCGCAAGGGACATTACGCGATGAGGGATTACCAAGCAGATTCCTCTTACTCATATTCCCTTACTTCACTCTCGGAGTTTATCCGACATTCACTTATTGTCCACGGACTTATACTTACTCATTATTCACAAGATGTCTTGACGACTTATTGTCCACGGACTAATACTTACTAATCCTTCACAGGATTGTCTTGACAACTTTATTGTCCACGGACTTATACTTACTAATCTTTCACACCTTATTGTACTTCACTAAACAATTAGCTTACCAGTATTTAAGCTAAGTAGTTTAGCCTCTGTTCTTCAGTTTGATAATTATATATGTTATTGCCTTCTCCCTTCCCAACGCAACCTGAGTCGGACTTCCCGACCTATCGGATATTCCGTGCCTCCTCCGGCCCTCCTGCATCCTTACTCGTCCTCCTGTTCTTATCTCTGGACTTGACTCTCCTTGGTCGCAAGCCGGGTAGTCGCACACTCTTGTTTGTAGTGCTTTCGAGAACAACCTTCTGACCCTTCAGAACTCTGTGACAACTCCGACCTTTTACCTTCGGACTTTCTCGGCAATTCCGATTCCCTCGGCTCAGCACTCAACACTTTCTTGAGTTGAAATTTATGCAGACGCCAATCAGGGACAATAGCAGTCTAGCTGTGTCTTCCAGCAGCGGCAACTCGAAGATGAGTTTTCATTCTCTGCATTCATTTATCTTCTAATTCTTTCTGATCTTCTGACCCAAGTAGTATTAGGGATGGTCACGGGTCCGGGTCCGGGTATAAAACAGTCGACCCGGACCCGAACCCGGAAAACCCGGACCCAAACCCGCGGGTCTACGGGTTGTCCACGGGTTGTCCGAAATGATCGGATCACACCTGCCGAAGCTTGCCGGGAAAGTTTAACACCTTCAAAACATGAAATATGTTCACTAATTGAGGTTTTTAAATGTATCAGGTGCTTAACAAAAGCTTTGGAGTACCTTTGATAGCTGGTAGTCATGTCAAACTGCCCTGAAATGAGTTGAATTGCATAATAAATTTGATGTTCACAGACCTGTGGTGTACCCGAAGGGTTTCGGGTCTACTAAAATTGGAACCCGTACCCGTACCCGGGCCGACCCGACCCGGAAACCCGCCGGGTTGACCCGTACCCATGACCATCCCTAAGTAGTATAAGTATAGATCTAAAACTGGAAAAGGAAATCACAACAGGGCCTACGGTATCAAGGCCAACAAGAGGGTTTTGGCTGACAGGAATACAGGCATTTTTTTCAAATCAAGAACAAATATGACATTGAGATTCTCTATTGGCTCAAACCTGGCAGTGTTCGTGAGGCGGAATGCTTCAAGTTGAATGAGAATAACCGAGATGCCCGAGCAATATTATTATTGATCTTCTGCAATATTCTACTGGATAAATAACAGTTTTGACAAGCTTTCCAGCTCTGAAATTTGTCTTTCAACAAAAATTGTTCCCGAGATGCCTCAGACAGTATTGCTCGCTCACACAAAATCAAACTGCAACCATTTCGGGCTAATACACAAAGCAGAAATGACAAAGTGGGCCATTTGGAAGCAGAAATGACTAATCACAAAAATTGTAACTTGCTCCAGAAATATTTGCATTTGGTGTATAACACCGATTAATGGGACAGTAATGCACATTTTAATATGATAAAAGATCTGAGAGCTGGAGATTTGAATATTCTCAACAGAATATTTTTTGCTCAATTTTCTTTTCATTTTTATGATGACTAATTTTGCATGAGTAATGCTTGTTTGTACATGTAGTCAAAGATATCGAAATCCATGTTCTCCTGGGCAGCCAAACCTAAAGGTTCAGCAATAATAATAGTAAACAGCCAGTAGGCAGCTTCTGATGCCGAGCTACAGTGCTCAATTACTTATGTTTGTTGTCGCCTTGCTAATGGTCAGTGGGAACAACACGGGTGTTCATCCACACCAGACCCAGCATCTACGATGCATCGACTCCGAGAGGCCCTGGGAAGCTCTACCAAAGCCTTGTCCAGGCAAAACCCAAGATTTTGGCCTCAAAAACCCCATTTTGGCGAGTTTTGGACCTCAAAAACCCCAAGTCGGACAAGGGTCATCACGTGGGTCATGCATCGCCTGTGTGACTCGCCCAGAAATGTCACAAAATAATGTCTGCCTATCAAAACCTGGTCACTCTGGGCCCGGAATTTAGGAAGAATTCTTGGGAAAATTCCCTCAAAAACCCTAACTCTGGACAACGCTTGGTCATTTCGGCCTCAAAAACCCCAACTTCGGACAAGGAAATCACCATTTTTCGGCCTCAAAAACCCCAAAATCCGGACAAGGCTTTGGTGGAGCTTCCCGGGGCCTACTCCGAGTCAAATCTGGGAAATATGGATGGGAGTGGAAGCCTTGGGCTCGCTGTGGAGGGCAAACCTCTGCCACAGCACAAATGTCAACTTGAAGGCTCCGGAGCAGAGAATGCCTGTGACAAGCCAGCCATAAATCAAGTTAGACACACCCTGGCTCTATCACAGCATTCACCACTAAGTTACTATATGTAACGAGGAACCTGGCCACATTAAGGGTTTTAGCTGATTAACAAGGATATAGAGGGCCTTACCATGGGCTCGAGGGCTCCAAACCGAAGGCATACATCCTGTGAATCAGTGAAACCCGTTGGGGAAATTATGGTGACGTTTTGACTACTAGCCGAATTTATTTCCGGCAGAAGTCCAAAAAAGGCAATTGATGGGGTACCTGGCCACCTATGCAAATCCACTGTTATCCGCTTGGTCAGTGGCCTCACGGTGTCCAATGATGTTCCAAGGACCTAAATGATGTATTGTAGACATTAAAATGTTACATCAGACCTAGGGAAGTGGGAGAACTGGGTGCCTTTTTGTTATATCCTGAGCCAGAATGAAGATGACCAGCCCGGCGGAGCTCCGGAACCGGAAATTGATCCGGAACCGGAAATTGATCCGGATAACCGGAACAGGACCGGAGTCAAGAAGTCGGCTTTTCTCGCAAGCACTACAGCTCAGAAGGGTGTGCAACTGTCTGGGGAGGAGCCGAAATGAGAGAAGGGCCAGAATGGCGAAGAAGAGCAACCGGCGGTCGACCGGAAGTCTGGGGGTCAACCAGAGGTGGACTGGAGATGAACCGGAAGACCGGTAATGGACCGGAAATCCGAGGGACAACCGGAGGTGGACCGGAAGTGGACCGGAAGGAAGATCGAATGAAGAAGAAGACATCCGAGGGTACTGAGTTTACCCCGAAGTTGAGTCGCAGACGAGACGAGAAGTTAAGACTCAGTCCATGAAAGGAAACATGGAAACAACGTTAATTTTCCAGATGAAGTACTGGAAGTATCTAAGACATATTTATACTACCAAACTAATTGTTGATACTAAAAAGGAATGAGAGGAGAAAAGACAATAATGGTGGGAAGGATTGGTAAGTCAGGAATAAAGGACAATAAGGGATTCATGCGACCGGAGTCAGATGGTGTCGGAAGAAGTGATGGTTATGTAATCAACCATGAGAAGAGAAGTCCAAGACAAAAGGATAGAAGAATGGAAGTACAGATAAACAGAAAAACACTTAGTAAAGTGTTGTAGCGTCAAAGGCCCGATGGTCCGAGATGATCCGAATCATTCCGAGATACTCCGGTTTACCGGAAACTGGAGTGTGACCGGATTGTGACCGGAGTGTGACCAGAATCAAGATGCACAGATATAACACTTTTCAGAGATGCGCAAGAGGCAGAAGCGGTGCAACTAAACAAACAAAGACCGTGGGACAGCAAGAGGACGGGGTTGACCAAAATAAGCTGCAGGACGCTTCATTACGCATAGATGAATGCACCTGGACCCTTTGTTCCAGCCCTGAGTCGTTCTGCTGAGAACCCGACATTTAGATATCCTTACCACAGAAAATGGGGTGAACTGGGGTATTTGGTGGCATTGAGAGGGGCATTGAGTAAGAAAAATACTGGACTAACTTTCAAACTGAAGCTTCATGGATGATTATGGACCATGCCCAGTGGTAGACCCGTAGCATCCCAGGGTCGTTTGATATCTGGGTGGCTGGTGGTGGTCCTCAAGGTTGCATTGCAGTCACTTGTGAGGGGTCTATCACAGGAGGGGTTAAGATACGGGAACCCTGTTATGCCTGAGAGAAAGCCTCAGATGAGGGGAGAAGAACGAGGCATTAAAGTCGTGGATTGACAAAGAATTCGTGGAGAAACAGGCGAGATGGCTATCCGCAGTTAAGAAACTGATGTTCTCACCCTTCGGCCCGCGATCAAACGAGGCACAGCTTTCGATCAACTCATGACTCTGGCCCAAATTTTGGCATGGATGGGCGGCATAGGTCGTACTCCCTCCCCAAAGTCCAAAATCTTAACATTTGGTACAATTTATCCTTGTATTTACCAAGTGGCCAGCTTCCCCATGTGGCCAGCTTCCCCGTCAGATATAGTAGTAAATAAATAAATAAATAAATTAGTAAAGCGAATAAATATGTCTGTGGGGACGGTGGGTGGGTCAAAAAATTCCAGAGAGGTGCGGACGGTCCGTCGTGTACGCCGCGATTCTGAAGTCGTCGACTGAAAAGACCGCACAGCCACTCGCCGAGATCATCTGACTCGGTGAGTATACGGTAACTTCCTTGTTTAGCGAGGCTTAACTTGTAAGTAGCGCCGTTCGTGCCTCACAGCGCTTCAGCTCAAGTTGCCATGTGGGATGTCCACTGAAGGTTCAACTACTTGACCTGTTTATTTTAGCACGTAGGCAGGTACCAAGGTCTATGTCTCGCATTCACATCCTCCTTTTTTTTTTTCAAGATCGAGGGAGGTCTGGGATAACATCCACTTCCTATTCGGGTCCCGCCTTTTTTCTTTCCGGTCAAAACAGAAGTCTTGCATTCACTTCCTGGTCTGGCCCTTTTTTGGGGGGTGAGATATTTTTCTGGACTCCACCAATTCCCCCCTGTTCACGACACGAAAAGAAATTGAATGCTTGGTGTCTTCTACAAGCATGATACAAATACAAAAATGGACCCACAGGCATCACATTCCCCGCCCTCTGGGAGCGCCTCTACCAGCAAATCCTACGCGGAACATGCCACCCATAGGACCAAAGGACGGTTGGAAAGGATCATGGATCGGCAAGCCATGCCCGCCACGCATACGTCTGATAGACCTTCGCGGCTCCTCCATCTCCTCCTCCTCTGATTCCTCCTCGGCGTCCGGCTACAAGGACCATTAGTTGTAATGCTTGCAGCGCATGCAACCAATTGAACTGACCTGGAGGTCGATGACCAGGGCCCCAGTGTGCCAGCCGGACGCACAGGCCGAGAAACAAAACCTGTCCTTTGGCGTCTTGCGTGCATGATCAAAGTGGACCTCTGTTGGAATGTCCGTACCAGGCGGAGGGTGACCGCGGTTGAGCGCGTCTAGTCGATCTGGCTCAGTGGCGTATCCCCCTGGCGTGCCTGGAGCAAGAGCAGTCGGGTCTCCGAGTCCCAATGCTCCGGCCGAATAGCCGCCCCACGTCAACACTTTACCAGAGGACGTCAAAGCGGCATTGTGATAGTCGCCTACAAACACTGATATGACAGATTTGTTTTGTAGAGTGGAGTTGATATGGGGATTCGTTTCGTCCGTCGAGTCCGTATCGCCCATAAGCACCACGGAACTCGCTCCGGTAGAGTATGCAAAGAACTTCAAAAAGTGCGCTGATATCTTCGCCCGTGATTAGCAGCGCGACAGCGGGTCAATAGGATCGCTCACATGAGTGATCTTCATCGTCTGGGGAGGCTCGATTCCCGGTGTCATCTGTTGGTGTAAATGGCGGCAGCGCTTGCACCCGCCCAAGCTCACTAAAGTTCGGGAGCTAGACGCGGTTTGATATCAGCGCAGTAAATTGAATACGGCAGGGTTCTTACGTATTGCCACCTTCCGCTTGAGACAGTATTTTCGTTGGCAAGGCCAGAAAAGAGCAGAACGTGCCCTTCGTTTGTCAAAGCGATAATGCGCGCATCCAACGCAGCTATCTTTATTA